>CM061919.1:239372710-239404710 GCA_031002005.1 Vandiemenella viatica
AGAATTTGCCAGCCCCTTGCACAGTAAACTCAACTGGGCAGGAATTATTTAGCTTAGTTGGTAGGAAAAGCTAAAAAATTCTTTATTTACTGGAGAGGGTGATGGGAGGATGGGTTACAAAACTTAGGACCGTTGCTTGAATATGGTGGTTTAGATTTTTGGCTATCACATTGGGATTGGATGTCACGCAAGGGAGAGCAGCTGTTTGTGGAAATAACAGCTGTACCCAGTCACTACCTGATATAATAAACGAGCTGGATTGGGAGTTACTGGAAGACAAGGGGGTTGTGAATAGAGTGTTGGGAGTGTACATGTATGTTGGTGATGAGGCTTTGAAAGATATTGGTCATAGAATGGGGAGCAGTGTATGGAAGAGAAAAGATGGCAATGGGCACAAATTGGCACTTGATTTCATGTATAAGGGAGAGGAAAAATTTTCTTCAGTGTATAAGGGTGTCGGGGATTGGAATAATTGCCGAGGAAGTGATAACTTATCAAAAACACTGTAGAAATTTCAAATTAATATTCGCAGATGACAAAAGACCGTTTGGGGAATTTACAAGCAAAGTATATTAAAAAAAAACATAATAATAAGAAAGGGGTAAATAGATGACTAGGGACATAGGCACCAGATGTAACATTAACACTAACCACCAATAATTTTATTATTATAAATTTACTGTTGTTATTATTAATATTGAATTATATTCCATTATTAGCTATAAGTATCCTGAATAATTGTATTAATGTTTGTAACTTGATTTATAATAATGCTTGGTAACGCAATGGCATGATGTTCTTATATTAAACTAATGATTTTGGACACCGGCCAATACGCCTGTGCAGGTAGTGATTTTTGATTTGGGTAGCTGCATTGTAGCATGACATGGTGCAGAGCATACTGTGACATACAAAAATTCCAAAAGTTACAGTTTTTGTCCTCTGTATCATGAAATATGGTATTAGTGAGAATAAAAGGTATCCTATTTGTTACTTGGTGACAAAAGATATCACTAAACTAAATATCCTTGAAATTTGTTGGTTTTAATTTTTTAATTTTTATTTTTTTTTAAATTTTTATTTTATTTTTTGCAGGAGGTGAACACAGATAAGCAAAAATTTACAATTTTGGACTCTGTGTTATTGGGTATGATGTTCTAATCAGGATAAAAAGTATCCTACATTCCAACCATTGATTTAAGCTATTGCTAGGTGAAGTTTTATTGACATCCAGTCATTAGTTTTTGTGTGATGCACAGGTAGTCAGAAAAAAATATCTAAATTTAATGTTTTGGACTCTGTATCATTAGAAATTAGCAACACATCGGGAAAAAAAGTGTCCTATATCCTGACTTACAATGTATGCTATTACTATGTGTAGTTTGGGTAAAATCCTTCCATTAGTTTCTGTGTGATGTCTGAACATACAAACATTCCAAATTTTACATTTTGTTGTGTTAATGTTATTGATTTCCTCTAGTTAATGATTTTCTTGGGCTTGAATTTATGTATTATTCAAAAAATCTTGGCATTCTTAAGCTTTTACGTAGTGATGGGTGTTATAACTTTTTTTTCCTTTCTCTAGGTGAAATATGCTGGCAGTTAACATTCTTGAAATCAAAAGGTTTTGCTGCAAGCCCAAATTGAAACAACAGAACACGGATTTTCAATTTTGAGCTGCTGACTAATCCTGGCACCCTGATGTTATGTGGATTTATGAAAAGAAAACTGGTACAGAAAATTGGTTTCCATGAAGGAGACAAAGCTGAATATGCAGGCAGGTGTTGTTTCAGTAAAGATGTTGAAAATTGTGGGAATGTGTGATTGTTATTTTAATGTAAAATGTTTAGGACTTTTGATATTATTTTAAAAATAGATTGGTTTAGAAATATTTTTATATATGTAATTGTATTAAACAAGTTATTTTTAATATACACTTACTGGCTTCCTCATAAATGGCTCAAACGATTTTGATAAAAATCGCAGATTAGAGGCGTTTGGGATCTAACAATCGATATGTCATGATCTCATTTTTCGGAAAACTCAGATTCAGATGTTTATTACGTTTTCATGTATCATAATTGAGAAAGTGACATCTATCAGGCAGCAGTTAAATAACTCTACGATAGATGGCAGGTTTCACAATTCTTGTATCTTCCAGAATTAAAATGGAAGTTCTTGTTGAAAATATTGGATTATTTTTTGTTTTGGGAAAGGGGTGGGAGGTTTAGAAATTGACCCGTGAGTTTCATCTTTGGGAAAATTAATTTTCAGGCATTTATTACTAAAGAAGTGTTACTGTTTAAGTAAATTAAGTTTGTTTATATGGTATTGCCTTGTGTTGAATACAGTGAGCATTTTACCAACAGTATAGTTATTATATAAAAATTCTTTGCACTTTGTTATGCTGATGCTTCCCTGCCAGCCTTATAAAGTACTATGATATAAATATATAGCAATGTATATTTCATGTGTAAATTTGAATTTCATCCATGCATGTTAAAGAACTGCGCTATTAGCTGCAGGGAGGTGCAGTAGGTTTAGCTGAAGGCCTCAGACTTGTCATACCAACCATCCTGATTACAGTTCTTAGTCAATTTTCAGCCTAGATGTTCCCAAATTTCTGCCTTAAAAGTTGCTGATTGCACGAACATAACATCACTTAACTCTCCGACAACTTAGAAATCGACAACATATATTAACACTTAACACTCCTCTTTTAAAGTGTTTATGAAACTACATTTGTTGTAGGAAATATTGTTCTCAACAGCAGTTGGAGTGCAAAAATTTCCAACTTTGTTAAAGGCAGGAGGACCAGACAAATGAAAACACACTTCACAATATGTTAATATACCTTCATTCATGTGATAGGTCTGGATGTGTACACATCCTTCCCCCTGCCATATGGCTCTCCTCTTACATAGGTAACATTAATAACCAAAATATTGTGAAGCTTGTTTGTTCTTTGTGTGTTCGTCTGGCTCTCCTGCCTTCACTTGCTCTAAATGATGGCTAATTTTCCCTATCCTATCTTATTTTTAGTGCTTAACGGTATTTTCACTATCACCATTATCCAAAGTTGTTAAAGGGATTATTATACCCACTGGGAATAAGATTATAGACTCTGTTAAATATGTGATGTATGTTTTAGGAATACTATTCTCTAAGTGTCAGTAACAAATAAAAGTACCATCTATAACTTTTTTTTTGACACTGAGGTTGTCCTGTTCTTATTCAGCACAGTGACATGGATATGTTTGGGATTTTCCTTACATTAAGATTTAACATTGGGGTAGCATTTGGTGACACATTTTAAATGTGTAAGAAATATTGGAATTGATAGTTTGAACAAACATTTTGACACTAATATGTAGGTGTAAGTCTGTTTCTGAATTTATTATTTTGTACCTTTACTAGGCTTGTCAGTTACAGGCACTAATTAAGCAATGTTTTGCAATGTAGACTTAAGGAATGAAACCAATATTATGATGAACATTAGATTTAAGTTTATAAAATATACAGTTTAATAAGAGTTTTTTTACTTGGTGGATCTGGATTGGTCTGCTTGCACTTACTTTGGCCACTATAAATATATTTTTTTTTAGTCTCATTGCATTTATTTTATGCTTTAGTTATTTTCAGATAATATCTTATTTTAATTGTGTGTAGGTAGATAGATGTGGCACTAACACAAGTATTTTTCTTTTAAATGTACATACTTCTAATTAACAATGAAAGGAAAGAACTGCCGCGAGGCAATATTTATATGGAAAGGACAGATAAATTACACCCAACACTCACCAAAGTTGAAGGGAGGAGGGCAGCAGCAACAAAAAAAATACAATATTTCGGGTTAAAACCCTTTGTCAAGTTAACAGAAATGCATTTGACGCATCCTCTCATAGAATGAAATTGACTTGTTCCCCCTTCCACCTCGAACTGTCAGTTTCATTCTATGAGTGACTGTGTCAAACGCAAGGCTTGCGCAAGCTCAGCCACAAAGGGTTTTGACCCGAAATATTGGATTTTTTGTGTTTGTGTGTTGCTGCTGCCCTCCTCCATTCAACTTTGGTGAGTGTTGGGTGTATTTTATCTATCCTAGAGCTTTAGCTTGAGGATATCCCAGCAATTAGAAGATGCAGAACAATATTATCAACTTCAAACGGCTCTTCTCAGAGCCCAGTAACTACAGCCGTAACGAAAGAACTCCGGTAAGCACTCCAAATTCTACAACTAAATATTGAAGGAGTAAGCAGGTTGAAAAGTGACTACTTGTTAAAGTTACTTGAAAACAACAAGATAGATGTTCTTCTCCTTCAAGAAATCCACTACGAAGACAAAAACCATCTACAATCTAAGTGCTATTTACCAGGATATACACTCCTGTCAGCATCATATCATAAAAGCTATGGTACTGCGACATTTGTCAAGAATAACATTCAGCAGGCTAAAATAATTAGCAAAAACACAGATGGTAATATCTACATCACTAGAGATAACATTTCAATCATTGAAGTTCTCAATATTTATAAACTGCCCAACCAACCTTGGACTATAAATGAATCAATTCAGCACCTGCAACATCCAACAATTATTCTAGGTGATTTCAACAGCCAACATACTATCTGGCGCTACAGAAACATTAACACTGATGGCCAACTTGTGACAGACTGGGCCGATGCTGAAGATCTATTTCTCATCTATGACGCTAAAGAAAAAGGTACGTTCCATTCTGCTAGATCGAATCAAGACTATAATCCTGATCTCTGTTTTGTTACTAAAGACCTTCTTGGAAGACCTCTGCACTGCACAAGGAAAGTCTTGAATAACTTTCCCCGAAGTCAGCACAGACCTGTACTTTGAAAGTCTGTCTTGAGATTCCAATCGTAAGATCTAATCCAGTTCCACGATGGAACTTTACCAAAGCTAACTGGAGTGAATTCACCAGAGAAATAGAACATAACATACAATGGATTGCACCAAATATGAAAAGTTACCAGCGCTTCTCAAGGCTGCTTTGTGCTATAGCCAAAAAGCGTATCCCTATAGGGTACAGAAGGGAATACATCCCCGGCTGGAGCCTGAAATGTAACGAACTGTACAGGAAGTATGAACTCGGTAATGACCCAGAGATTGCAGATGAACTTCTACGTTCTTTAGACTCGGCGAGGAAAGAGAAATTGACAGAATTAATGCAAAACGTCAATTTCCAGCATTCAAGCAGAAAAGCGTGGTCACTTTTGCGCAAACTAGGAAGTAACGCTGTAGATACCACTAGCAAGAGCTCAAAGATAAAACCAGATCAAGTAGCACAGAGAATTGTTAACCTAACTAGAAAATCAACTAACACTTTAAGCAACAAGTCTAAAGAAATCCGAAATGAACTAAAGCTCAGATTACTTCAAGCTGACAGAAATTCTCCATTTGCAGCAGATTTCACAGTCTCGGAAATTTCGATGGCATTGAAAGAAATCAAATCTGGTAAGGCTGCAGGGATAGATGGAATATACCCTGAATTTCTAAAACACTGTGGCCCGCGAACATTTGATTGGATTGCCAAATTTTTCAGCAATATCCTAAAATGCGGCAAAGTCCCAAACCTCCTTAAAAGAACCAAGGTAATAGCTTGTAAGCTATCTATTAAATTTTGTAACTGTGTAACAAAATTTTGTTCTCCGAACCACGAGTTAGATTGGATAAAATATTATTGCATTTCATTTTCAAAATAATGTTTCTATGTTTATTCAAGTTAGAAAGCAGTTTTACAGTTTTCAAGATAGTATTTTCAATATTTTTCAATTTCAACATTCTTCGGCATTCGCCTGGAGTGGAAGTCCATATCTAAATTATTTATTTTCATCTAAATGATTAAAGTTAGGATATTTTTTAATAATAACTAAAGTTAACATTTATTTAAAGATCTGTAAAGTTTCAAGGAGATAGAATTATTTTTATAATCGCAGTCAAATTAGATGATGAAACCTTCAGATGTGAGATGAGAAACTGATCAGTTATTGGAGAGATTCTCATGGGAAGTGCAGCCGCTAGGTTTTCCCACGCTCCGTGAGTACCAGAACTTTCCTGGTTAGTAGCCATGCTGAGTGAGTCAGTCGGCTAGGAACAATGCGAGGGGACAGTCTTCAAGTAGCAATCGACGCGACACCACGTTAGCTACAGTAGTCGGTGAAAGTTTTATTTTGGAATAATGCCACTTGTTTTATTCAAGTTAACCATAATGTCGTGTTAAAATAGTATTTCTCCAAGTGAGGCCTCGGGATTGTCTAAATTAACTAAACTGTTGAACAATGGGAGCGTGTGATTCTCTTTCGTTTAATTATTATAACTAGAAGGAACTATTGGGGGTGTGGTCTGGCTCGACTGTTAATCGAACTTGTAAAACGTTACTTTGGAACAGTCGTCTGATTGCCTGTACAGTTTTTTGGCTTTGTGAAATTGGAAGAACATAATTATTTAAATGGCAATGAACTATTTATTGAACTTTACCTTTCTATAGTTTTCGGGGTTAAAATCTATGTGGCTACTGTATAATTCTATCTAAGCCAAAACTGTTACATCCAAGGCTACACACGGTCAGAGTTAAGACAACGTGTTTATGCACCAACCCCAGTGCACATCTTGTTCTTACAAGCTATATTGAAACCAGGCAAAACTGGCTGCAGCCCACAAGATTATAGACCAATAGCTCTTCTGAGTTCATGTTACAAGCTGCTCGAAAGAGCCATCTACAACAGGATCTCAGAAAAAATCCTTGACTTATTACCAACTGAACAGGCAGGATTTCGACCAAACCGGAATTGTTGCGACCAAGTAATGGCGCTGACCAACCATATCGAAAAGGGATACCAAGATCGGAAAAAAGACTTTGGCAGTGTTTGTAGATTTGACTGCAGCATATGACACAGTCTGGAGGAAGGGAATGATCCTGAAATTCCTTAGGATTATCCCGTGCAAAACGATTGCCTCTCTGTTGAATGACATGCTATGCAATCGAATGATTGAGGTTTTTTCTAAATGGGAATAGAAGCAAATCTTACAGATTAAACAACGGACTACCACAAGGATCTGTCCTTGCTCCACTACTTTTCAACATCTACACCGCAGACTTGCCATCTACCACTTCTAGGAAGTTTATATACGCTGATGACATAGTCATCACAGCACAATCTAGCGACTTCAAAACATCTGAAGAAATTCTCGCAATTGATCTTCAGAAACTGAATGACTACTTCAACACTTGGCGCCTTAGACTGAATATAAATAAGACGGAGGTCAGCTCATTTCACCTAAACAATAGAAAAGCCCACTATAGACCTCAAATAAAATTCAGAGACCAATTGCTTAAATACAATCCTCATCCAAACTATCTAGGTGTGGTTCTTGTCCGGTCATTGACATATAAGGAGAATATCAATAAAACAGCAGCAAATGTAAAAACTCGAAATAACATCCTTCACAAACTTTCACGAACGGGTTGGGGAGCACATGCCGCAGCTCTCAGGACATCAGCTCTTGCTCTGGTATATTCAACTGCCGAATACTGCAGTCCAGTATGGCTAAACATCAGTCACACAAAAAAGATAGATGTTAAACTAAATGACACAATGAGAACAATATCTGGAACTGTTAAATCAACACCTACAGACTGGCTGCCTGTACACACTAACATCACCCCACCAAATTTCCGAAGACAAGCAGCATTAAAAAAAAAGGAATGGCTGAAATGCTTAAGTTATCCACAACTTCCAATTCACCAGGACTCCAAATAGCTCCAAATAGACTAAATTCTAGATATTCAACATGGAAGTTTGGTCAAGAGTTGGTCCAAAATAATTTCAACATAGGCGAAGCATGGTGCACTGAGTGGACAAATTCCAACCCCGACAAACAGGCGCTAATCCAAGACCCTACACGACAACCTCCTGGATTCAGCCTTCCTAGGAAAATCTGGACGGCACTGAACCGAGTGAGAACAGGCTACGGTAGATGCAACTACTGGTTGTACAAGTGGGGAATGACAGAGAATCCTTCTTGTGACTGCGGTAACTATGAGCAAACCATTCACCACATTGCCTTGGAATGACCTCTCAGGAGATTCAGTGGTACAATGAATCAGATTCACGAAGCAACAACAGAAGCAATTGAATGTCTGCAATCGTTAGACATAATTCTGTAGAAATAGTTATATTTATTGTAAGTTAATGTAGTTATTGTTTTTGTATTTCTTCTGCCAATCGAAATAAATAAATAAATGTACATACTTCGAAGAAATTTTATGTAAACATCGTATTCTATCATGTAAATTGTTTAAGAAAACTATTATTTTTCAATTGATAAAGTGTATGAAATTAATTTTGAACTTTCCAGCGGTCGTTGGCCACGGATTCACCTCCAGTACGTGACCCAAAGCGTTACAAGTGTTCACAGTGCACAAAGGCATTTGCAAACAGTTCTTACCTCACCCAGCACACTAGAATTCATCTGGGGATTAAACCTTACCTCTGTGAAATTTGTCAACGGAGCTTCACACAGTTGTCTCATCTGCAGCAGCACATCAGGACACACACTGGAGATAAACCATACAAGTGTCCTGAACCAGGTTGCAGTAAAGCATTTTCTCAGCTGAGTAACCTTCACAGTCACTCCCGTTGCCATCAGACCGATAAGCCTTTCAAATGCAACTCTTGCCACAAGTGCTTTTCTGATGAACCCTCCCTTATTGCACACATTCCAAAACACCGAGAATCAAAGCACCTGAAGACACACATTTGTCAATATTGTGGAAAGTCCTATACCCAAGAAGTACTCTTGGCAAAGCACATGCAGAAGCATGCTGATAGACTAGACAAGGTACCTCCTTTATCAGGTTCAGAACCCTCTGCTGTCACTAATGGTGAAGTTGAGGGTTATTCTGCTCTTGATTTGCAATCATACTGGCACAAGGTTACTTCAGATTTTGCTAGTGCTTCCACTGAATCAGCTAATGGAGAAGGCACTGGAATGCGACTGTTAGGTGCCCAGCAATTTGGAGAACATCGATTGGCTGCAAATCATCTCAGAGACTTGCTTGAACAAGGAGTTAATCACCGAATTCAAGACAGTGGAGGAGTTAGTATGAGAGAAAGTGCATCTGGTGAAAATCTGGTCACCCATGAACGAGATGCTAGTGAAAGAGACACAAAATCAAATTCCACGCCAACTGCACAGCCTGCTGTGTCGGGACTATCTCCATCAACATTGCCGTTTACCAGTTCTTCTGGTGAGACTCCAGTGACGTCACACCTGCCCCCATTTCAGTCAGTTACTGGAATGATGCACTTGAACCATCTTGTGCACCAGCACCAACATGTTACTGCAGCTCAGCAGGTAATGCCACCAGCTCCTCAGTATCTCTCTTATGTTGCTATTCCTATACCTCAACACGGTGTCACACCGTCAACAGTTGGTCAGTTTTCAGTGTCACCTAGTGGGAACAATGATCTGCAAAAATCTGCAGTTAATACTTTTCCAAATCAGCTAATTTCCTTGCAACAAATAAAAAACTATTCTCAGCAGCCACAACCATCATCTTTGTTAGCTAGTGAACGCTTGCTTGGTATAAAAGAAGAGAGAGATTAATAATCTAGTAAAAGATAAAGGAAGTTAGACCTCATTAATACTGTGTGCCTTTACTTTCTATGTATTGTTTTCAATGACCATTTAATTTTTTTTTTTAGTTGATCTAACAATTCAGAATTTGGGAAGCATATTGCACATTCTATTACCCTTGTTACTTGATAATAATGTGTGGAGCGGGTCTCTACATATTTCGGACAT
Source organism: Vandiemenella viatica (assembly GCA_031002005.1). NCBI lineage: Eukaryota > Metazoa > Arthropoda > Insecta > Orthoptera > Morabidae > Vandiemenella > Vandiemenella viatica. The sequence continues at coordinate 239,382,545 of CM061919.1, forward strand.
CCATTTCATTAAAAGTGTCACAGGCCAATTTTATATGTAATGCAGCTGTTGCATTGCAAACACATTTGTTATATTTTAACTGAACTGTAGTTACTCTCAACAAGAGAATCAGATGATTGTTATAAATTGTAATAGTGTGTTAGTTTTATAAAAAATTCTTCATACAGTATCAAAATAGTCCTGACTGTTCCTATTTGGCTGCATTGCTGCTGACACATTTACATCTCTTAGTTGAAATATAATCACTTTCAGGTTGTACTCCAGCAGGTGAATCATGTGAGTGTTCCAAAATTTAATAGTGCATTAGGTTTGTGCAAATATTCTTCCTTATGATATTAAAATAGTGCTGGCTGTTAATCTTTATAATTCTTGAAAATTCAGTTTATTTGGTTTTAGTATATGGATTTCATCAATTTTCCTTTTGTAAGTACTTTGCATCTTCCCCCTCTCTTCTTCTCACGTCTCCTTCAAGAGCAGCATAATGATATTTTCAAATGTTTACATTTTCTGATGATTACAATATTGAGTATGATTTTGATTTATTTCAGACTATTTTGTAATGTAATTTCTGCCGAAAAGGTTCAAATAGACTAGTGTGGTAGCTGTTGATCTGAAAAATTATTTGATTTTCTAATTGTTAATGGAATGTTTTAAAAAAGCTTTAACTAAACTATTAAAAAATGCAATAACAGTTTTTTTTAAGAATTGTAACTGTATGAAAGAATAAAATTTCCTGAACTTTTATATGCACAGAACTTTGTCTCCCATTTTCAGACCTGTTTTACAAAGTGCTTAATTTGAAATTGTTGAACATAAACTCAAAACTCAGAGTTATTAATGTAATGTTTTACAAATTCATATATATTTTTTTTTTTGCTAGTTTTCAGTGATGACTTGATTGAATTATCAATTTTAATGGAATGACTTCTTTTGTCCTGGAACTAGACTTTTACTATTTTAAATCTTCATAAAGTCTGAAATCTAATTGTTACTTGTAATTCTCTTTACATTTGTTATAGAATTCTTCATTGTATTGGAAGCTGATGAATTTCTTTTTTCAAGTGCTGGTTATTTATAATTCTTATTGTTTTATCCATACTTTCTACATATATATAATGACTGTGATTGAATACTGTCAGCTTTGGATGAAGAACTGAATGTAAAAATTTTGAATACTGGAATTGGGTATACCTAGAAACCATACCACATGATTCATCAGGTTCTACCTTTGCACCATTTTTATGATTTTTTTATAGGTGCTTATTACTTAGACTTATCATTAAAAGGAAGCTATAATGTTTATGGTACGGTGAATTAAACTCTATGCAAGTATTACAATCTCTATGCTGTTGTCTGTTTATAACAAATTATAAATTTATCTTAGCACTTGGTCTTATTTTTTTCGTATATTGGATGCATGTTTTGCAAGTAATTGTTAGACACTAAATGACAGTTTTTTTAACTCATTACAGTCATGCAGGTATTTTGTTTTTTACAGTGAAATGAATTCAGAATGCCTTTATATATTACACATGCAGCATTTTTTTTGTCACAACATTACTGCATTATTTACCTACCATAGTTAAGAATTTGTTTTTGCAGGCTGTTTTTTTGTGAAAGAGGGAAAAGAGAGGATTTAATGATGAATGTCATTTACAATGTTTTTTACAGATTTTTTTTTTATTATATGATTTTAGTAAGCAGTTTTATTTTGTTTTAGGATATTGTTAAGAGCTAGATTGTAATGTATTTTTTAATATAAATTCTTTGAAAACAAATTATTTTAATTGCTTAACATGCCATATGTTAAACACTGTTAGTCGTCAGTTGCACATACATGGTATGACTTTCATAAACACCAAATTTCTAACTTTATACATTATGTTTGTAGTTACCTTTTTTATGTTCCAAAATTTGGAAAAAATTGTATATGCATTAAAAAACTTGGTTTAAAGTAATCTTCAAATGGAATGAGATGTTTGTGCAATTGATTTATTGTTTTATAGCAATTTATTGTCAGTATGCTTAGAAAAGGAGATATAAAACTTGAGACTAAAAGACTGATTTATATTTTGTATTATCTAATTCACAAAGCTGTTTTACCAAAGTTAAGTGTAAACAGGATATAATAGAAAATGTTACTTAAAATAAAAGTTTATAAACTAAGAACTGATACCACTTTGCTTGGAAGTAGATGAGGCAGTTGAAGATATCGAAGGTATATATTTGGCATTGAGATTTTCATTTGTGTGAGCTGTAAAATACCTTGATACAAATCTTTTTCTGTTTGTTGTCTTTCCTAAGAATAAAAGCAATAAAGCAGAATTTACAAATGACATATAATCTTATTTATGTTTGAGTTGTAAGCAGTATATAAAAGATATATTATTAAATATTAGCCCCAAAGCTAGTCAGAAATGACGGGTTGAATGGAGTGTTCTGGCAATTCATTTCTTTCAATCGCATAGCTAAATAGAATTGTTATAAAACAAAGCTCAATTTAATATCTTGTCCCTTGTGCTGTAGCAAAACAGTTTTCAGGTTGCATTTCAGCCTAACCACAAACTCCGCTAATATTGCTTCTAGAGAAAGTCAAAGCTGCAATCACACATGAATTAATATGTTCCCTGTATCGCATGTTAATGTTAACATGCATCGTCGATATAAACTTGATTCAGAATCTTCACAGGATCTTATATCTTAATTTTGTGTTATTTGTGATGCAAATCAATGTTTTAAACGTCTGACACAGCTTATGAGTGGCTGAAAAAATGACTTCAGTAATATGAAGTCAGTGAAAATGAAAGATACTAAAAATAAATCTTAATACTTACCTTAAGCCATGTAATATTAGTTTCAATTGTGGTGTAGATAGCATTCAATATGGAATCCATTTCATTCAAATCAAGTAATGATTTCAGTAAAAAGTAGCAAATAATAATTAATATGCCCATTTGAACGAAATACATACTTTTCTTTCAGTGTTCTAGCAGTTGATTTATTGGCAGTTGCTTCACTAAATAGAAATGTTACAAAATAAAGTTCAAATCCTCAAGTCTTGTGCTGTACCAAAAGCTTTCCATTGTCATCCTTGTCCAGGTAGCATTTCAACCTAACCACAAACTACGCCAAAATTGCAGCCAGAAAACAATACTTCATCCACACACATTTTTATACATGGTGATATAAACTTTATCAAAAATCTTCAAGGGTTCTGGCACCTTCCTTTTTTGATATTCGTGATTCATACTGATACTGCAACAATGTTTGAGTGGGTGACAGTTACATGCGACTGAAATATGGCATCAGTAAAAGCAACGGATATTAAAAAAAATTGTAAGAACTTGTGTCATTCCATGTAATATTAGTTTTAATTGTACTCTATGCTGTATAGATCTCGATCAGTGTGGAACTACTTAAGTTAAAACTAAGTAATGATTTAAGTAACAGAACACTTATAAAAAAATTAAATTACTTTTTTTTAAAGAAATAAATATATTTGTGCCCTCTGCTGTAACTGGTTTAATGGAGTGTTCTGACAATTCTTTTTTTTTTGCGGTTGCTGAAATAAATAGAATTGTTGTTATGCGATGCTCATAATCTTATTTTGTAATTTGTACATATTTTGGTTGTAGTTTACACGGCGACACAGGTGGAATGATGTCAGAATTGGATAACCAATTAAATTAAAAATAACTTAGGAATCCTTATGCTATAGCACGTGTTGGTTTTATTCCTGATCCAGGTCTCTTTCAGCACGATAAATATGGACTCCTTTCATCCGTATAAAAATACCATAAATTCAGTAACTCGAAGCTTATGAAAGCAGCTTAAATTATTTATTAAAAGATTCATCGTGATTTAGTCTGTAAAAAAAAATGTTAGTTGTCTGGTCCTATCTGCCTTTTGACATAACCACAACTTCTACTAATATTTCTGTTCAAAACTCGTAAATGCTATTACCCTATGATCTAAATTTGACGTACTGGAAATATTTACATGTATCTGATATAGTTACTTCAATAATAAAAACAACAAATAATTAATATATTAATTTAAACGCAGTACATACCTTTATTTCAGTGTTTCGGCAAATCATTCCTTTCAATTTTATATAATAGTGGCTTAAAATATCTATATTAGATATAAATAGCTTGTAAACCCGTCAAAAATGACGCGTGGAATGCAGTATTTTAACAATTCGTTTCTTCACTGATTATTGCAATTTTCGTCAAATAACTTTCATTATCTTGAAAATGGTATAATATTAGCTTACTGTAACAACAATATCGCTTTCCAGAGTGTATAAGAAAAACCTACAGCAAACAAATTTTATTAATTAAGAAAAGCAACTAATAATTAATATGTGTTTTAAATGCAATACGTACTTTCCTTTCAGTGTTCTGACAGTTAATTTATTTACTGATGCTTTGTTAAATAGAACTGAACCTAGAACAACATATTTGATTATAAATTGGACAAAAGAAATGACGCCACAGGGCGACGTCATAGAGTGACAGATGATGTCGTAGATGACCCAGAGTTGCTTATTATAATATTAGATTGCAATTGGGAGAAAAAAATAAACCATCATTTATCTGTAATAGGAGAAAGCTGTATGAGAAATACATGTTTGATAGATATTGGTTTATTCTCTATCCCACATCTCATTTGAAATTTCAATCACTTTCCTCTTCCCTACCTCTTTTTTTAGAACATCCATGAATATATTGCAACTTTAAAAACACATTACTAAATGTACAGTTTATTGGAACCTGATAATGGCCAACTATAAATAGATATCCTTTCTGAGTATAAGAATTAAATAGGAGCGTTAGTGCCATTCAGTTTATATCTTATATGACTTGCAGCTTTTTAAAACCTAAACCAATTTTATATATATATAAACTATAAAACCACCTTCATTTGTTTCTTGTGGCAGCTATTACTCTCTTCAAATTTGTTGCATTCCTTTGGTAAACAAGAGCAATGTATTGCTTTTAAAATGTGCCAAAAGATATAAAATACAATTTTATGAAAGAAAATGTTTTTGTATAGTCTTAAATTTTATTTTGGCAGTATATTTCTTTGATGGATGGACACTGCAGGATATATTAAAATGTGAAGTTACAATGATCATATCTTTACGTTCTGTGTATTTGAACAAATACTGCACTAAACTTACTGGAATTTTTAAGGATAACAGCTGCATGTTCAGAACATCATACTTCCATTAAAAGGATTAGAGTCAGTTATCAGATATCTCTTCATATTATATTAAGAAGTTCCACCTCTTTTCATACATTTCCATCCCTATCTCTTTGCTTTCTACCGTTTAAGAATTCCTCTGCCCAGGAAGTTGCTTTTTTATCCACTCCAACGGTTTTTACCTTATTCAACATCATTCTATGGCTTCATCTGCCAAATGTCTCGGAACTTAGCCTCCACTGTCCATTTCTTCTAAAATATTTTGCATACAGCCCACAAACAGAAACTTTCATGGATATCCTTGTTGTCAATTTGCAAACCAGTTTCTTTCCATAGACATTTCTGATGTGATTGCAACTTTGTTAGTTCCTTCCTAATATCCTCTAGATATATTTTAAATTTTTGACTCTGCTCATTTTTATTTACTTGGGGATAATCATCCTCCGATTTACAACAGCTCATTCCCAAGAGTCACCAGTGCTGATCCTTCCCCTCAAAAAATCTGTTCAGTTCTGAAATATGTGCCTTTTTGTAATTGAAAACCACCTTAAATTTTGGACTTTTTTTTTATTGGATCCCCCAGTATTCATCTGCTTTGTGATCACTTATTCCTTTATGTACTTGAGACTTCACAAGGTTATCATTAGCTTTCATTAGGAAGATATCCTGCTTGTTCAGTCCCATTGTGCTCTACTCAACCACTTGTGTCTCCTGGGATATTTTCAAATCTCTGTTCCTTTGTGTTAGATAATAATGTATAGGAGATAATAAGAAAGGGGGAAGAATTTTTTTTTTCCAAAACTGAAAATAAATAGAGGTAGAGAACCTGTGTACTATAATTGGGTGGTGAGAGGTAAAAGAGATGGGTAAGAGGAGAACATAGTTAAGAGACAGTAGGGTAGTAGGAAATATTTAAAACAACTAAACAAGGACTTAATAATAGCTATAAAGATAGCTAAAGATGGGTTTATGAAGAGTATTGTCAGTGTAGGGGGACCATTGACTGAGAGATTTAGAAATTTCTATGGTTATGTTAGAAAACTGACGGGAAGGGAAGGTGTTGCGATGCTTATAGAAAAGATGGAAAAGAAGTTGCTGAGGATTTGAAGAAGGCTGAGATTGTAAGTAACTGGTTTAGTGAGAGCATTAGGGACAATGAATCAGAAACGGGAGGGTCTAACTTGGAGAATGAGCTTAACAACACAATTAGAAATGAACAGACCAACAAATTTGAAATTCATCCTGAGGATATCACGAAGGTAATAAGAAAGCTGTAAAAACATAAAGGGGCTGGTGTAGATAATATTACTTCAGCTATCTTAAAGATGGCCTAATGTGACATTGTACCTTATCTTGAAATATTATTTAAATTGCGTCTGTATACTTGTTGTTTACCACAGCTCTGGAAAAGTGCGATAGATGTTCCAGTACATAAAGGAGGGGTGAGAAATAGGGTCGAAAATTACAGGCCGATCAGTTTGAGATCTGTGGTAGTTAATTAATGGAGAGATTGGAATGCAACCATAACAGAAATATATGTGAGGAGCGAAAGTGGTTTTCAAGTAGCCAACATGGCCAGGGGCGTAGCTACTATGGGGCTAGGTGGTGCAGTGCACCGGGGCCCCTACACTTTGGGGGCCCCAAAGTGCATCTCTGGGGGCCCCCAAGTGCAGTTTAGAGGGCCCACGAGCCCCCTTGGCAAACTGGCGACCTTTTTTTTTAGCTCTACTGTCGTCTAAAGGGGCCCCCGAGACACAGGAAGACCCCCACTAAGGGCCCTCGCTGCTCAGGGGGCCCCCAACCACTGCTCATGGGGCCCCTAAAGACAACTCAAGGGCCCCCATCCTCATCTCAGGGGGCTTTTACCAGCACACAAAGCAAAAAAAAGGTTCCCCGTCTGGTCTGAGGGCCCAAAATAAATTTTTTGCACCGGGGCCCTTGTTGACCTAGCTACGCCACTGAACATGGCTTAAGGCAAAAATATTCTTATGAATCTCAGTTGGTGGGATATATGCAAGATATTTCAGATGAAATGAACAAAGGAGGCCAAATTGATAGGATAGCACTAGATCTTTCAAAGGTTTTAAACAGAGTGAGCCATAAAATGGAAGTAAATAAGGTAAAAACTATTGGAGTGAATAAGAAAGTGATTAACTGGGTAGAAGAATTTTTAAAAGGTAGAAAACAAAGTTAAGGTAGGAAATGCAATATCAAAAGAGATGGAAGTAAAAATGGGAGTGCTACAGGGTAGCGTATTGGGACCATTGCTATTCATTATTTTAATGAACAATTGTATTGATTGTTTACTATTAGGAATTAGATTGTTTGCAGATGATATAATGCTATATAAAAGGATCAAAACGGTAGAGGTTTGTAAACAGATGCAGGGTGACCTGGGCAGGATATCTAGTTGGGTTGTTAAACATGGTATGAAGATAAATGCACAGAAGAGTCAGCTTATTAGATACACAAATAAAAAACTAAGGTTGGTTGCGATTATAAGATGGGGAAAGAATTGATTCTTGAAGACTTGAAATGTAAATATCTTGGCATTACATTTGATAACAAGCTTAACTGGGCAGAACACATTGGTCAGATAGTAGGAAAAGGTTTCAAAATTCTGCAGTTGGAGAGAGTGATGAGATGTACGAGGGTAGTAAAGGAATTGGGTTACAAACCTTTGGTCAGACCATTGCTTGAATATGGAAGTGTAGTGGGTGAAAGTGGCGGAGAAAAACAACACTTTTAAAATCACTGATGCCGAACGTTTCCTGCACAAAGCCTTGGAAAACGTCACCGCTGAACAGTGGCAGAAATGTGTTTACCATAACGAAAAACTGCAAACAGAAGATTTGGAGAAGGTAGTGGTCCAAGATAATGTAATGGAGCTTCTTACAATCAACCTCAAAAACAGAAGACGAGAGTAGCAAAGAAGTGGAAGATGAACAAGAAAAAGGCGTTGATGGAGATGAATGATGACAAGTGAGATATTAATGAACATTTAACATATTATACAATACATTTATAATCAATTATTGTGCAACTTTAATGTCTTGTACTTAATAGTTTAATAAGTGCTAAACATTTGTTGTGTTAATGTTATTTGAAACCCCAAACTAAAATCCAACTTGTTTTATTGTTTGTAGAAAGTTGCCGTTTTACTCTTGGATATTATTAATTTTGGTTAAAAATTTGGTTTTCTAATAATATTCATGATTACTATATAACATTTTTGTTTACTTGTATAATGGTTGATTTTTATAAACTGAAAATTGCATTGACCAAGCTTTTTTTTTTTTTTTAATTTGGTATGTCGCAATTTTAAATGTATAGTTAGTATATATATATATATATATATATATATATATATATATATATATATATATATAAAATAATTTTGTTGTTAATTATGCAAGTTTTCAGTGCAGAGGATAACAAAATAAAATTTTGATTTTAGTTATAAATATACAAACTGAAAATAAAATTTAACAGGTGCTTGTGGATTTTTAGCCACAATTAAAAGAAGAGTAATTCAGTAAGTTTCCTTAGTCTATCGAGAAAAGTCTTTTTTTTGTGCAGGTAATAGAACAGGCCCGTAACTACCACCGGGGCAGCCGGGGCACTGCCCCGGGGCCCCCAAGCCCGAGGGGCCCCATACTGACGGTTAAAAAATTATTTTAATATCTAATCTAACTTCCTATAAAATACCCAGCACCTAGCTAAAAGTTAATAATAAAAAAAAATCCGTCAAAGTGCTAGACTAAATGTTTTTGCGTGTCCGTTCATATACTCCATACGTTTCGCATGCAAAAGCAGCTCTAGAGCAGACAGCAGAATGTCGAGTCGAATGTGTCATGTCGCACCAGGTGCAGGCTGGGACGAGCAGTGAGCAAGTGCTAAAATTTGGAGAATGAAAGAAGTTTCTGGCGAAAAGGTCTTGAAAGAATCCAAACTGTGACCTTAACACTTGCAACATGTAATCTCGCATTTCGTGGATCTAGTGAAAAGTTAGAATGTAGCAACAAACGAAACTATCTCTCGATAGTTCAGCTCTTGTCAAAATATGACCCAGTACTGCAAGAATTAAATCAGTGTCCGCAAGGGACTGTGAAATACCTCAGTCCTAAAATTCAGAACGAACTTATAAACCTATAAGCCTTAGAAATCAAAAATTAAATTATTGTTGAAGTTCAAAACTGCTTGTTTTTTCCATTGATTTTAGATACCACTCAGGACATTGCTAAAGTTGATCAGTTAAGTGAAGTTTACAGGTATGTAAAAATAGTTAATGATGAAGAAGAGGACACCTATTGATATCAAAATATGTGAAACTTTTGTATCCTTTAGAGAGATAAAAGTTAAGTCTGCCCAAGGTCTTGCAGAAGAAATACTTACTTCATTGAAAGAGAAAAACTTGGATTTGACCAAATGTCGTGGACAAGGCTACGACGGGGCAGCAGGCATGAGTGGTGCATACAGTGGAGTATAGCAGCGTATTAAAGAAAATTCCCCACGCGCATACTTTGTGCACTGCGCTGCACGTAACCTTAATTTAGTATTAAACGATGCTGTGGAAGGAAATCGAGAGGTCTGCCAGTTTTTTTGAAACCATTAAAAGTGTGTATTGCTTTTTGGTCGTAGTATTTTGCGCTGGCAAGACTTGAAGTCAGTGTACGACATCGAGGCTCAGACTGATTCACTGATTTCGATAGTAACACTGAGAACTCTTAATCCAATTCGCTGGGCTGGTAGGCATGCACTGAAACACAGGTTTTGTGACGTGATGAAAAGCCTTACCCGCATAATTTTGACTTCCAGGAAAAGCAAGGAAAGAAATGAAGCACAGCAGCTAAAGAAAAAACTTGAAAGTTTTGATTTTGTATTGCTTTTGGTTGGGCAGTGTGAAGGTTTAGAGTCTCTCAACCTCGTATCAAAATCCTTACAATCTGAAACCATTGACCTGTTGTATGCATATGAGTTATTGGGTAATTTCTTCTTCTCTTCGATATCGGCTATCTAAGGAACACGAAAAGTAATCCCGTGCATTCATTTCAATGCTTCTTTTCTTGACTTCCAATAATTCTTCATCCTCTCACTTTGCTGTTTCCTCCTTTCTTCTGTCCATATGTTACTACATTTCCTCTTCTCCTTCTCCTGGAAACCCTTGAAATTTTGGATCAATCTCCTAAAAGTTGCTCTATCTTGTACTAAATCTTCTGTTATTCCGATCTCAATCATATCTTTCTTTACTCCTTGGATCCACTGGTTGCCCTTCTTACTCTTGTAAACATGATTGAAAATTGTTTTTGTAAGTCTATTGTTATCTATTCTCATTGTGAGACCAAAAAACTGATTCTCCTCTTTCTGATCGTGTCTGACATCCTTTCAATTTTTTCTTCTTTATTCCTCTGGTGTCTAAACTCACCATTTTCAAGTTTTAGTGGTCCACAAATTTTTCTCAAGATTTTCCTTTCCCTTTTCTCTCTCATCTATTTCTTCAGTTTTCATAGAGAACAGGCATTCTGAGGCATATAGTCCTTCTGGTTTGATTACTGTGTTGTAGTGTTTGATTTTAGCTATCCTGCATAGATTCTTCTTATTGTAAGTATCTTTAGTCAATTGGGTATGCTAGTTCTAGTTTTCTTGCTCTTGCTATATTTGCTTCCTTATCATGCCCATTAATGTGAATTACTTCACCTAGATTTTTAAATTTATTGACCTTGTTAATTTTTCCGTACTCTGTGTTTAGTACTGTTGGTGAATCCTTAATATTGGTCATGAATTTAGTCTTCTTAAAAGAGATCTGAAGTCTAACTTTTCCTGCTATATCTTTAAGAAGGTTGATTTTCAGAGAGAACCGCTATGTCATCAACGAAGGCCAGTTTATCTCAACCCCTTTGTGCTTTGAACCTAATCTTATCTCATGGTGAATTCCCCTTTCCTTGAGTTTCTCTTCCCATACTCTTATTACCTTCTTCAAGACGCAATTGAAAAGAATTGGGGAAAGCCCATCTCCCTGCCTGATACCACTTTTTATTTTAAATTCCTCTGAGATCTCTCCCATAAATTTCACTTTTGAATTTGTTCCCGTGAGAGTGTGCCTGATTATGTTGACCGATTTTGAGTGAACACCAAATTCCTGTAAAATGTTCAGTAACGAGACTCTATCTACTGAGTCGTAGGCTTTCTTGAAGTCCACATAAACTGTAACATAGTTTTTGTTCTTTGGAACCCTGTGTCGTATTACAGTTTTCAGATTTAGAATCCGTTCTACACAGGATCGTCCTTTTCTAAACCCACCTTGGTATTCTCCAATTTGTTTGTCTATTACTGGATCAATTCTGTTTCGAAGAGCTTTTGACAGTATCTTATATGTCACTGCTACCAGGAAAATTCCTCTGTAATTGTTCACATCTGTTTGTCACCATTCTTGTTCAATGGGTGTATCAGTGCGTTCTTCCATTAATCAGGAATGTTTTCTCTTCGCCAGATTTCCTGCAGTATGTTTGTCAGTTCCTGCCTTCCTTGACCACCTGCCTCTTTCCACAACTCTGCAGCAATCAGATATTCCCCTGCGGCTTGATTGTTTTTCAGACCTTGGATTATGTCATGGATTTCTTTCTCGTCTGGTGGCTCTGAAGGTTTAATGCTGGCTTCTGACTGACTGAATCTAGTCTTTCTTGAGGTTCTTCACAGTTCAGTAATTTTTCAAAATAACGGGCCAAAATTTTGCAGTTTTTTGGTAATTTATTGTTAAGGATAACCAAAATACGTGGAAGGTTTGAAGAACTTGTTTCTGAAGCATCAGATGTTTGTAGTCGATGGGGAATAAACACAAAATTTCGCCAGAACAGACTAAGGAAAGTGAAAAAACACTTTGATGACTTGAGTGAAGACGAGAGATTAATAGACCGAAAATCTTGTTTCCGAGTCACTGTGTTCTATCCAATGGTAGACACACTTTGTACTCAACTTGAAGGGATGAAAGCTGTTCTTGACACTTATCAAGTAATACAACCTGAATTTTTAGCCAATGCAAGTAAAAGTGATATTCACAAAAAGCAGTTGATTTCGTTAATAAGTTTCCAAATGATGTGAGTCCAGCCTTTCCTTCACAATATGTTCAGAGAAAAATTCGTTTCAAAACAAACTGGAAAAAAATTAAAAGTGTTAGGGAATTTGCTAATTATATAATAGTCGATCACAGTTCGATTTCATAAAGCTACCCATATAATTTCACAGCGTGCATCATGTATTTGACTATTCTTGTGACATTATCTAAGGCTGAACGGTTCTTTTCTAAGCTTAAATTGATCAAAAATTACTTGAGAATTACAATGGCGCAAGAAAGACTCAGCAGCTAAGCTTTGCTTTTAGTTGAGAATGATCGAGCTCAACAAAACAACTTTGACAAAGTTGCTTCTTTGAAAGTTACGAAACAAATGTTTACGAAATAATCAAATATAGCTAATCTTTTCAGTCTACACTACTTTCTATGCATCAGTTACTGATTCCTTGTCTTTTAGGCAAAATATGCATTTTAACTAACTTAATTAAAATCTATTGTTACTATAACTTTAATCTACCTTAAACTTTTATTTAGAAAAGTAATATTTTAAATTATCAATTAAAAGTTTTCCACTACTTAAATCTTATTAAATGTTACTGTTTTAGGTTTTTTTATGTTAACAGCAGTGTGGCAAATATTTTACAATGTATTTTAAATATTGATATTATGAATTTTTAATAAACATACACTCTTTTTAGAAATTGTACTTTTGTAAGTATTTTGCTTTTGTATTATTATTCTTTATACAACCATACGCACTGAATATTTAATTTCCTAAACTTGTATCATAAAAATAATCTATTTAATATTTTTTTAATTGTATAAGCTAGATAAATACTCGAACATTTGGCTTAGTGAACCTTTTGTAGATAGTTTTGTTACAATTGCATGGACCAATAGGTAAAAACCCCCATGCATATAAAAAGAAAGAAATATTGGGGGGCCTCACTATGAAATTTTGCCCCGGGGCCTCCAGGTTTATAGTTACGGCCCTGTAATAGAATCATATATATTATTTCTATAAGGTATCTTTTTGTCACAAGCCTGTATCTTTCTTCATACTTAACCGAAATCAATGAATGAGCTGTTATTTTAAAGCTTATGGTCACCACTTTGGACACATCATATTTTAAGAAATGAAGTTTTCGGAATTCGACCCTTTAAGGGAAGAAAAGTCAACATTTCTAAAATGCTATTTTCTGTGTTACGAGTCATTTATCTCCTTGGATACCTATCTGAAATCGTTTAATGAAGTATCATTTTGAACAGTGGCGGCCGAATTGATTTTCTCAGGTAGTGACAACAATAAAATGTTTCCAGTGGCGGATCCAGGATTTTGGTTTTGTGGGGCTTGGAGCTTGACTTGGACGAGGAGGGGTTCACCGACAGAAATCTCATTATTCCAGATTGCCGCCCTTATGAGAACAGTAGAGAGAGAGAGAAAAAAAAAAGGTTCCCAAAATCCATGCGGAGGGTGACCTTCGTGCCTTGCCACAGAACGACTGAATGTTTCGACGGTTTACTGATCATCATTGAAGTGAAAGGTGCCTGGAAAAACAGCTCAGAGTAAGAATCTCGCAATATAAAGATTTGTAACGTGTGAAAGTCTCATTACCTGCAGTTACTGCCGGATTAAAGAAATTATTTTGAAATTAATCAATGAAATTTTTTTAAATTGACCAAATGGTAAACATTTAGTGATTAGCCAAAAACCGACAAGTTGGATCTACAAGCAGTGCTGGATTACCCAAAAGACAGGACTAAGCACGACTAGGCAGTAGCCTGGAGCCCCTGATTTTTGAAGGCCTCCTGAAAGTTCACTTTTTTCACTAAATAAAAATAATAAAAAATAAAGTCGCCCAGAATAAAACAATCAAAGTATTATGAAAAGCATGGAAATTAATTTTTTTGTTTCATTGCAGTGTACGATAAATAAAAGTAATTTTCAAAATATGATATATCGTAAAATTCGTTTGTTAACTGAATAAATAAATATGGCAAATTCTATTAGTCAACTACAAAACCTTTTCTTAGTACTTACAAAATACAGATAATTACTTTTTAAAACAGAGGGAATCAAAATTTTTGAGAGTGCCTAGGGCCCCATACTTTCTTATCCGGCACTGTCTTCGATGACCACGACGACAGACAGTGCAACACATTTCGCTTCAGAATCGTTTCTTGCTATGTGAATTCATTAATTTATGTAATTCGCCATCAGAGAATCTAAGACAAAAACAATATTGCTTGCTCGCGTTGACAAAGCTTCTATGGGAGTGAATCCAAACCTTTTTCAAACCGAGGACCAGTAAATTTTCAAAAATAATTATGTGGGCCTCTAACTCACACAGGCCTAATTTTTTTTTCTTTCGTTTCAGCCGACTATGAACGACGATTATGCAACTTCAGTTTCCTCTTCTAAGTTTCCTTCCTCCGTCGCCAGTTACCTCCGCAATTTTTCCACTGTCTTTAATGTCTTCCACCCTTGGCCTAATTTTATGTTCCATAATTATTAAAATCTCGGACATGTACCATTATAACATAATAAATCTAAAACCACGTTTTGAATCCTATGGAAACGCAGATATAAAACTAGATGTGAACTATTAAAAGCTAATTACATGTTAATCAGACCAAACCAGACAAACAATAATGTTACTAACCAGATAAATAAAATGTTACTACAGGCTGGACGCTACACTATACCACCGGCCTACATGCATAAACCAAAATAAAAGACGCTACCTTTTATTTTTATTTCCTTCACCACTCGCGTTACCAATCTTATCACCTACCGCGGTTCCTCATACCCACTTAAAACCCTTAGTAAACCGTCATTTACTTCATCTCTAGATGCCATATGGAAATGAATAGACTGTTGTAGAAACAGTACTGTTCTATCCTGGAAATGCCACATTTTTGCCCGGTCATTTCAATATTCAAGGCTTTTAAAAAAGTTGGGTATACAGCCTTATACAGTACGGATATGGTATCAAAGTTTATGATATTCTGACTGTGGAACTGCTGAACTATGTTCGCGGTCCACCAGCAATCAGCGAACCACAGGTTGAGAAGCACTGTTCCAGTCATGGAGGAAGGAATATTCCTTTCTCCATGGTTCCAGTGGGTATTTAGTTGAATGCTACAAAAATGGCAGCTGCTGCACTCTGCCGGCAGTATTACTAACTTCATCGAGCTGCAGCGTGTGACAGAACGAAGTTGTCTCCATTCCCCATTAACAAAGCGGACCCCCGACCTTGAATATTAACACGAAAACGCTAGAGCGCATGCGCGATCTGTGCCAACTAATTTTTTTTTTTTATTATTTATTTTATGGCTTTAGCCAAAGGCTAATACAGCCAATAACATCATACAATATATTCGAGTGAATTTTAAATTACACCTTTAGTATATTTAACATACAGGGAAATTATCTTGACCGATTTCTTGCTCGGAACTGAGAGAGATTGCATCAGAGAAGTTATATCAGTTATATTCAGACCATCATCTAGCAGTTGTTTCCTCGCTGATTGATGTTGCTTGCAGCTCAGCATGAAGTGATAAATATCCTCTACAGAATTACACGATGGGCACATCGGCGAATCCACCAACCGCATGACGTATTTTTTGTCACGTAATAAAGTGTGTCCTGTCCTGAGTCTGTTCATTAGAGTAATTTCTTTCCTGTTCAGTTCTAGTTGAGCGTACCATGGCTTGCTTACTATGTTGTTGCAGATAGCTCTATACCAAAGTCCCTTTCCCTGGCAGTCGGCAAACCATCTCTTCTCCCACTCAGTCCTAACCATGTCGGTAACAATGGCCTTGAAGTCTGTACAGGGTACCGAAACTTTTTCTGTTTCTGCAGCAGTAAGGTGGTGACGTGCTGTTCTATCCGCTGCCTCATTTCCCGACACCCCAACATGGCTCGGTACCCACTGGAACTGCACTTGTATTCCTTCTACCGATAACTTCTGAAGTTCCCTGGCTATGTCATAAACTAAATAGTTCCGGCATCTTCCTTTTGATACTTCCATTATTGCCTGTAGGGCACTTCTAGAATCTGTACAAATCACTGTATTTGAATGAGCTGTTGAATGAATGTATTGCAGCGCTTTTAGAATGGCATAAAGCTCTGAGGAGAACGTCGAAAACTGTCCTGGTAACCTGTAAGCTTCGTGAACGCAGCGACCAGGGTCTACAAATGCAGCAGCGGAAGCCTTTCCTTTTTCCTTTGAGCCGTCTGTAAAAATTTTGTGCCATGCCTTCCATCTCGAGTTCAGTGCTTCTAGTGTGAGGCTACTTCAGTTCCTCCTCACTGTGATCTTTTTTCACTAATAGGTCTGTCATAAGGTAAATGTGAACTAGAGGGGATAGATCTGACCGTTGCCATAGTTGTTCCTCACTATACGAGTCATTGATATCTGAACTGTAAATGGCCCACTGAGCTGTTGTTTGAAAGAAATCCACAAGTGAAGGTGTTTTGTGATAATTAGATAGGTTCCAAGATTGCTCATGAGCAAGAAGCTGCACTTTTCTTATTAGTGGATGTCGTTTGGTGGAACAAACTCTTATCCAAAAATTCATTCCCACTTTCTTTCTTCTTAGGTCTAATGGAGGAGTTGCTGTTTCTACCTCCATTGCAGCAACGGGAGTAGTTTTAAGGAAACCGCCTACCACCCTTAAAGCTGCCGATTGAATGATGTCTAACTTTCTGAGGGTAGAAATTGACGCAGTTTCGTAGAGAAATCCCCCATATTCGAGTCTGCTCCTCAGTAAGCTATAATAAATGTTTCTCAGGAGTCTGGGATCCGTGCCCCAGCTCAGAGCTGCTAGGGCCTTGAGGATATTTATTCGCTGAAGGGATGATTGTTTTAGTTCTGCTATATGTCTTCGCCATGAGAGTTTAGTGTCTAACCACATCCCCAGAAACTTTACTTCGGAGACTACTTCCATAGTAGATCCACCTATTGTAATTTTAAAGTCATTATTCTGAAATTGTCTTTGTGAGAATACACATAACTTGCTTTTATCTACCGAAAGCTCTAGGCCTCTATCTTTCAGACAGATTTGTACCTTCATTTACCTGAGTTTCGAGCAAATTTTTTGCTTTTTGTTTGTCAGGATGAGAAACATAGACCACAAAATCATCAGCGTATTGAAGATAGGTTACAAATCCTCTCAGGCTATTGCAAACTTTCAAAGTATAAATGTCAAATAGAATAGGACTCATTGGGTCTCCCTGAGGCAAACCTTGGAATACATGTCGACTGAAGTAGTCACCGCATAAAGTAGAGATAATGTGTACTCGGTGCGCCAGGTAATGAAAACACCATGACGAAAGTTTTTTCGAGAGTCCTATATTTTCCATTA
Source organism: Vandiemenella viatica (assembly GCA_031002005.1). Classification (NCBI taxonomy): domain Eukaryota; kingdom Metazoa; phylum Arthropoda; class Insecta; order Orthoptera; family Morabidae; genus Vandiemenella; species Vandiemenella viatica. Next base: position 239,400,192 of record CM061919.1, read on the forward strand.
TTTCCCTAAGTATGTTGATCTGTACGTTATTGTAGGCTTCCTTGATATCAAGAAAAGCGGCAAGAAGGAAGTTTCTCCTAACAAAAGTCAGCTGAATGTCAGTAATTAAGGTACTTAAATTGTCCATGGTGCTATACCCTTTGCGGAATCCCATCGTTCGATCACTAAGCAACCTATGATGTTCCATATGCCATTCAATTCTGTTTTTTATCATTGCACTCATCAGCTTTGCCAAACACTGTAGAAGAGATATAGGGCGGTAGGAGGAAACGTTATTTTTGTCCTTGTTAGGTTTTGCCACCGGTATAATTATAACATTTCTCCACTGTACTGGGACAAACGTAGCTGCCAGCATGTCATTGTATAGTTGTAGGAGCACCTCTTTCGCCTTTTGCGGCAGGTTGTAAATCATGGAGTAAGTGATCTTGTCCATTCCTGGTGCAGTGTCTTCCTTCTTCAAGGCACAGACCAATTCTGACATAAGAAATGGTGGTTCCCCCAATCCGGTGGAATCAGCGTTAGAATCGTTTCCTGATTCAGATTCCGTATTTAATGGGACGAACAGTGGCGCAGTCTTGCTTAGAAATAGTTCCGCTGCTTCATTATCAGTATTGACCCAGTTAGCAACCGTCCTGTCACCCTTGTACCAACGTATCTTCCTCCACATCTCTTGGGAAGAGATACCATACGAAATGCTAGAGCAAAAATTTATCCAGCCTTCTCGTTTTGACCGTCGAATAATTGCTCTTGCCTCAGCTGACCTTCGTTTGAGCAATATAAAGTTTTCTAAGGTTGAGTCGTGTCTATAAGTTTTAATAGCGAGGCGTCTCAAAGCGACGGCTCTGGAGCAGTCGCTGTTCCACCAAGGTTTTCTGCTGTCAGGTCTCTTTATTCCGAAATTTGCCATTGGTATACACTCTTCTGCACTCCTGACTATAACATCCTCAAATTCATTGTAACGGACCTGCAAGTCAGTTGAGGATTCAGAAATCTGACCCAGCCGCATGTTGACTGTTTCTTGATATAGTTTCCAGTTCGCTTTCTTGCAATTCCAGCGTCTCGTTTGAGTGTTAAAGTTTCGCAGTAATGACTTGTCAATAGTTGTTTTAAGAACGAAGTGATCGCTACCTAGAGTATCTTTTAAGATTTCCCACCTCGATCTCAGCAACAGATTAGATGATATTATTGAGATATCGGGGGAAGAGTGCCTCTGATATGGAGAACCGAGTCTTGTTCCATGTTGATTATTGAGCACTGATAATGTGGATGATGTAATAGCTTGAGCCAGCTCTTCTCCCTGCTTATTTGCTTGAAAATCATGCCACAGTGGATGATGAGCATTAAAGTCTCCTCCCACAAAGCTATTAGGTGGAAGCTGATTAAATATCGCAGTCCAATTTTCTTCACTCATGTTAATTTGGGGCGGCTTGTAGATGACAGTAATTGTATTGATGTTGCTTCCTAGTCTAATGTTCACAGATAAAATTTCTAGTTCACTTATTGGTGCAACAATATTTCTAATACAACTGCTTATGTCCTTCCTGACCATAATGGCCACTCCTCCATATCCATTCTCTCTGTCATTCCTGTATATGTTGAAATTCCTGTGAGTGAGGATGGACGATTGACGAAGCCACGTTTCGGTAATCAGCACCACATCAGCTTTATGTTCTTCTATTATCCTTTGGAGGTCATTCCACTTATAGTAGAGACTTCTAGAATTCCACTGTAGGATGATCATTTGTTTCTTCCTAGCCATTCTCAGTTGTTGTACAAAGCGTCTCCATGGTAGGCCCAACTAGGCTCACCTCACATATTTCCTGCAGTATGCTTTTAGTGGATACTTCTTGTATTTTTTTGAGTACTGTTGCTGACAGCTTTCCTTTCATATGTTGAGATATAACTTTGAGCAACGTTTTCACGATAACGCTGATCACTTCCTCGTTAATTACTGTGCTGTCTGTTTCTTCTGTTTGAACCTCACAAGATATTTTTGTCACTGGAGGTTTTACTCTCTTGTATTGTTCACCGCTTGTGGAAGGTATTTTTTCCCTGGTGACTGAGCTGAAAGTTTCCCTCTGTAATGGAGGAAAATCACTATCTCTATAGTCATGTCTGGGTACCATGGGTGTCCTATTGTTTGATGCCTGTGTCTCTTTCATTTCTTCTTGGCGTTTTCTCGCCGGACATGTTCTGTCGTTTGCGACATGATCGCCGCTGCAATTTACGCATTTGAAGAAGTCGTTGTTGCAGTCAGACATTTTATGTTCTTCTCCACATCTTGCACATCTTTCTTTACCTCTGCAATTATTAGCAATATGGTTAAACCTCATACATTTGAAACATTGAATTACAGGGGAGATGTAGGGTGTTACCATTAAATCTTAAATAGAATATTTCCACTTGTTCAGGCAGGTATTGACTATCAAACGTTATCTGCACTGTTTGTAAAGGTTTCATTTCAATCTTGCCATCTAAGTGTACCCTTTTAGTAAAACGCCGCACGTCAATGATTGGTGCATCTGATTTTATATTGAGTTTGATCTCCTCGTCTGTCAGATCTAATGGTACAAACCTGATAACCCCTCTCCGCTGTACTCTGCTTGCCGGTATGAAAGCTTTTAAGCTGAGTGAATGTAATAAAGCATAGTTGCCTGTAAATTTGTTGGCTGCTTCTGCTTCTAAGAACTCCAGAGACATTCTATTTTTACCTTGTTGGTTTATGCGTTTAAGACCAGGAATCTTATTGTACAAAATCTTTCCTATGTGAAGTGGGTGAGGCAAGTTTCCTCCAGCTGTTGGCTCTATTATAACTATATAGGGGCCTTCTGATTGTGCTTTATACAATCTATTAGGTTGTTTATTTTTGTTCTTATTGTCCTTACTTGAATCCCTAGTGTCCAGCTGTGATGTATAGTCATCCTTTTCCCCGCAGCGTAACATGTTCTCGCCTTCTAATTGGGGCGTTGACTGTAACAGGAATATACTCTCCTGATTGCCTCCATTATACTTAGTCGTGTTATAACTCAATTCAGATTGCAATAAATCATCTTTACTAGGTTTATAACACATGAGCTTACAAACAGATTTACGTTTCTTTTTGACTTTATGTTTCTCATCGTCCTCACTGTCATTGTTAATACCATATTTCTTCTTAACAGGCTCTGACATATCTTGCTCATTCTGATATACGAATGTATCCACACTTACCTCATCTCTTTGCATAGCGGCCCCTCCGCTAACCTCTGCCATGCCGCTTGACGCGTCACACACCAAAGCGGTTAAGCAATGGAGTTAGCACTAATTACACACTTTGAAGTCACTAAAAAAAAAAAACTTTCAACACACTCTCCTTAAGCACGAGATAGTTTTTTTAATCAAAAAGGTTATTTAAATACGAGCGTAATAAACAAGCGTCGTTACTGTAAACAACCAAAGATATCATTTTGCCAACTAATTTTTGTCTCCACGACAGCGAAACAGTTCACTGATGTGGCCAACAGATGGAGTTCAATACTTTCACTAGCTGTCGTAAGTTATCATAGAGGAGAGAATGCCGCATTTATAATAAAAAAATTTCTATCACTGCATTTATTTTTTAATTTATTTATTCTTGATTAGAGGTGGTGACACGTCACAGTGTCACTACGTCTAGAGCCGCCACTGATTTTAAAGATTAAGATCTCTGCTTTGGTGAAGTCATATATTAAGACAGAAATTTTTCGGAATTCAACCTTTAAAGGGCAAAAGTATCAATATTTTTGCAATGCGTTTTTGTGTCACGAGCGATTTATCTCCCTTAATATCTTAAAGAATTTTTCGTAATTCGTACATATAAGGACAAAAATGTCAATTTTTGTAAAACGCGTTTTTTGTATCTCGAGCCACTTCTCTCTGGATATCTATCCAAAATTGATAAATCAAGTAAGATTATGAGGAATAATGTCTCAGCAATGATGACATCATATTTTAGGAAAGAAGTATTTGGAATTCAACCCTTAAAGGGAAAAAGTATAAATGGTTCTACAACGCATTTTTGTGTCACGAGCTATTTATCTCCCTTGATATCTAACCAATATATATAGTTGAGATATCATATTAAAGACTAAGGTCTCCGCCGTGGTAACATTATATTTTAAGAAAGGAATTTTTCGTAATTCGAACATTAAAGGGAAAAAATGTCAATTTTTCTAAAATGCCTTTTTTGTATCTCGAGCCATTTATGTACCTGGATAGCTAACCAAAATCGATAAATGAAGTAGGATTATGAGGAGTAATGTCGCAGCTTTGTGATATCATATTTTAAGAAAGAATGTTTTTGGAATTCAACCCTTAAAGGTAAAAAGTATAAATTTTTCTATAACGCATTTTTGTGTCGCGAGCCATTTATCTCCATTAATATCTAACAGAAATAGATAAATGTGGTATCATTCAAAAAATTAAGGTTTACGCTGTGGTTACATCACATTTTAAGAAATTATTTTTTCTGAGTTGAACTCTTAAAGGGCATAAATATCAG
>CM061919.1:239405710-239447639 GCA_031002005.1 Vandiemenella viatica
ATTTTACAACTATGGTAAGCGGCCACCACCCTATTTTGTATTTTTTGTCACCCCGGAAACCTACCCCTAGTAACTTATGGGTATGATCTGTCAACATCCGTGAACTGTACTTGCCTTTGCTAACAAATATGAATACCCCTCCACCAATTGCTCCTCTTTCTTTGTGGTACATTTTGTAACCATTGGTGAAAACTTCATTGTCTTGTACCCCCTCTTTTAACCAAGACTCTAGTGCTATAACTAGACGTGGTTATTGTCTCTTAAATTTCCAAACTCGATCTTTGTCCATTACACAGTTCACTAGGAATACCCTTATAACTGGGCTTTTGGTATTTTCAGCTTTAACCTATACCTTTCTAGTTGTGCTCCCATATATTATTGTTTCAACAAATTCATCTGTTTTGTTAGTATTAGTGATTTTCTCCATTGTGCATTTGCAATTAGTACCCCTTTGATCAAATTTTTTTATACCATCAACAGCCTCTAACCTTAAAAAAAAAAAAATGACCTAATCATAATTGGAAGTGCGCCTCCCTGACAGATCTACCTAACAATTCAGAATATATCAATTTATTTAGGTATATGCTATGCCTATTGACACCCCACTACCATTTGTACCCACAAGCCTGACCCGCAAGACAGAACTTTTTCCTTTCTCAAGCATCATCTCATCACATTTACCCACCTGTTCAAATACGGGTGATTATGGTGACTAAAGACCTGCATTAGCTTCACTCTTTTGTGTTGTGCCTCTTTCACCACCTTCCTCAGGTCACACTCTGTACTGTAACTCGTGTTTCCATCAATAACATTGCCTGTTGCTTCTTCTGTCACTATTCAATCCTTACTGAAACCCCTTCAAAGTGATCCTGTACTCTCTTTTACCTGCCATAACATTGAAGAAACTTGTGACTTGGTAGCCTGTGCCTAGCTGAGCTAGCCAAAGAGAGCCTACACCTTTCCCAAGGTTTTTACCGAACAGTATAACCTTCTAGAACGATCTTGTTCCTGTTTTTACCTTCCATGCCTCTTTCGTAAAGACTTGCTGCACCTTACCTACTCCTACATCTAAGTGAGATTCTTCCCCATTTGACTCTGGTAGCAGGCCAAACATATTTCTCCACACAATTTCTGAAGTATGTGGCACCTTCTTCCTACTTAGCCTATTTTTCCCATTGCCAACTACTATTCTTTCCAAGGCCTCCCCCTCCCCATATGCCCACTGTCTTTCCTTTAGCCCCTATAGACTTAACCCTCATTTGCCCAACTCCCTGATCTTTCCTTCCTGCTCTCAAAGTTTCTTATCCTGCTGTGAAGTGCTCAAGTATGGTGGGATAATATAATATGGGACCTACATAATGGGTCTCAAATACAGTAGTCAGAGGTGGTTAAAAAGAGGACAGCAGTTTTATTGATAGATGTGATATGTCTTTCAGATATTGTCTGGCTAACCAGAGCAGCATTTTGTAGCAGTAGAACAAGTAGAGGAAGGGAGCAGTGTTTAAAATGTGGCAAAGAACACAATTTTATAAGTTGGCACCAGGAAGTGTATAGGTGTGTGATTTGCGGTGGGAATCATACCAATGACAAGAATTTTCCTGAGAGGAAATGACGACTGGAAATCAGGGCAAAAGTGTAATAGCAGAAATGTATCAACTTGAAGCTACGACTTTCCTCCAATACACTAATCCACTAAAGTTATAACCAGTACTGCTGGTTGAGCCAACTTATTTTATACCGCTAGGTCCCTGAAATTATACAAATTCAAATCTTAAACAAATCAACAAATTGATGAGAGATAGTCTGTAATGAATACAGTTGTTATTATTTTTTAAACTTTCCTTGAATAGGAATAAAACCAAATAATTTATTTGTATTGATTGTTAAAATTTTAAATGATTAGTCTGGCTGCAAGGATAAAATTTATACTTTGGTGCTAAAATTTGAATCTGAAAAAGAAAATACAAAATGTTGATATGTAAGAAGTTATATAATGTATACACATTTACAGTTCAGAGTCAGCATTATTATATTAACTATTTTCAGTTACTTTGTTCAAGCACAGGGGCGTAGCTACTATGGGGCTAGGCGGTGCAGTGCACCAGGACTCCTGCGCCCAGGAGGCCCTCAAGCATACTTCAGGGGGCCCCCAAGCACAGTTCAGAGGGCCCACAGCCTTCACGGCAAACTGGCGACTTTTTTTATAGCTCTATTGTCGTGTAGGGGGGCCCCTGAGACACAGGGAGCCCCTCACTGCTCAGAGGGGTCCCAACCACTGCTCAGGGAGCCCCTACCAGCAACACACAGCAAAAAAAAGTCACCCATCTGGCCTGAGGGCCCAAAATATTTTTTTTGCACCAGGGCCCTTGTTAACCTAGCCCAGTGCTGGCGCTAGGAATTTCGGGCCCGGGGTAAAATGGGCGACCTTTTTTTTTAGATCTACAAACTAGCCTGGTGGCAATGGGCAGATTGTTGGCTTCGAGGCCTGGGGGCTCCTGTAGCCAGTAATCGGGGCCCCCCCCATCAGCCGGCGGGCCCAGGTACATTTGACCCGCTTACCCCCCTCTAACGCCGGCCCTGGCTACGCCACTGTTTGAGCATCACACAAAAACTATTGAACTGATTTTGATGTATAGATACTTTAATTTATGCAAAAGCTACATCCAGTCAATACCAGTCAGTTGTTAAAAATTTTCCTATCTCATGCAACAAGCAATCCAGCATCAATTAACAAGTTAGTTTTTATTCTTGTATAGGATTTTTTATTCAACATAGCATTTGTAGATTCAAAAGTAGTCTCACCAAAAATACATAACCCATGTAAATTTACACAGTAGTAGGATTATATTTTTGAATTTATTTGCAAATCGTTCCTTCAAGTGCAAACAGTATTGCCAAGTCAATGAATCAAAGAAATAGTCAAACACTTTTAAAAAGGAGCTATAATGTATTTTAAATTCTTATTTGTGTATCCAGTTACACAAGGCAATCTATATACAAACAGAATATGGAACATAATAATATTATATAGATTTTGTATTGATCTTTGATCTGGCAGGTTAATAAGGCCTATAAATGCAGCAAATTCAATTCAGATCACAACCTGTCCAAACCAATGAGATAATAAATAGGTGCAAAATCAGATGAGAAAATTAATTAACCTATAGTGAAACTGTGGACAAAGCAATCACTAAATATATGAAGATAAAGCTATCAACAATAATATTTTAAAAATTTCATGAGCTACGAAATTGTTATTGGAAATAAAGTGTATAACAGTGTGGACAATTTGTTAGAATTTTGTGGAATACGAGGGGGTACTAAAAAAAAGGATTTATTTTTTTAAAAGCTAGAATTTTATTACAAAACAACCTCATCCCCTTCAACATATTCTCCATTGCAACTAATACATTTGTCCCACTGGTGCTTCCACTGTTCGAAACATTTTCTGTAATAATCTTGTCAAATGGCTGACAGCTCCTCCCTCGTTTCTTTCTTGACCTCTTCAATGTTGTCAAATCGGTGTCCTTTCATGCGTGGAAATAAGAAAAAGTCGCACCTAGCCAGGTCAGGCGAGTAAAGTGCGTGGGGCAGCGGGACCGTGCCATTTTTAGCCAAAAAAACTGCCCAACAGCTGTGTGTGCAGGTGAATTGTCGTGGTGGAAGAACCAGTCCCCAGACTGCCACAAATCCAGGGGTGAAGCTATCGGAGGGCTAGGCGGTGCCATGCACGGGGGCCCCCAAGCACAGCTCAGCAGGGCCCTCTAAAGCTCATGGAGCCAACAAACCTCACAAGACTTGGTAAAGCTAAAAAAAGTAAAGTCGCCCATCTGGCCTGAGGGCCAAAAATATTTTTTTGCACCGGGGCCCTCGTTAACCTAGTTACGCCATTGCACAAATCAGGTCATTTTTGACGAAAACTGTTGCGTAATCTAATTAAAACTTTCAAATAAAAGGTTTGATTGACGGTCTGATGTGGGGAACAAACTCTGAATGAACTACAACCTTGGCATAAAAAATGACGTCTTCCATTTGCTTGACTGTTGCTTTGTTTCTGGGTCGTAACCATAGCACCATGACTCATCAGTCATCACCTTTGACGGAAAATCTGGATCAATTTCAAGCTTTTGTTTCAAAGGACGACATGTTTCAACTCGACGTTCCGTAGTGATCTAGGTCGATCACTTGCTAAAACCATATTTCTCAAGTCAGTATCCACGGCGGGCGAGCATGAAAACATTTAAGCAATTGAGTTACGACCTGAGAAGTAGCACTCATATCAGCAAGCCAGTTGCCAAGCGCCTGTCATTACTGCAAGCTGGTAAAATGACTTCATACAACAGGTTAGCGAGGAGTATTACCCTCTCCACACAGTGATGATAGGAGGGGGGAGTATCTATTTAAACCCTGGGAGTTGGGGTCTGTCGGTCTCTCTACTACAAGTCTTTCAACGAACCACATCGACGCCGAGGGCGTCGAAGCCGGCGCCACCGAGGCGGCCGTCGCAAGAAGATGCCTGGCGTCTGCTACTAAGGTGGGCTCTGCTGCGATAGCTGGTTGTGAATAGTCAGAGGGGCATATTCATGTGGGCATAGTCGTGGGGAGATATTATCAATATTCCATTTAATTTGGGCTGTGAGGCGCTCATAATTTACATGCTCGCCTAGTCCTTGGCCCCATATCTAATGTTTTGTAATAAAGCCCATTTAACATTGTAGATATTCCCGTATGCCATCAGCCATTGCTCATGTAAATAAAAGTGTAAATATGCAACTGACGTTTACAGTGATTTAACCTCCATTCCTATATTAATATTTGAATGTACTGAGCCATAAAACGTGTCAGGTGTTGCAGTAGGGACCTATGACGAATATTCATATCAGAACAGTGGTCGATCTTCTATGGTCGGCCCTTATCCACAGCTCCAGGGAAAGAAAGTTCACCCTGTCGGCTCTTATCAATCAGCTGGCCGAGTCATGACAAGAAGGGGTAAAATTGGTAGTCAGTCAGAGCCCGAGGAACAAACTTGGCAGCAACCCTTTTCATTCCCAAATCTTCAGTTAAAATTAGCCGAACCAAGCTCCAAGATAACCCACTAATCTCTGACAGTTGATCAATTGTCTGTTGAGGGTCTGAGAGCACATGATCTCGAATGTTTTCAACATTTTCGTCGTTTGGGCAGTTGATGGACGTCCAGAGCGAAGTTTGTCATAAATCGACATGTCACCATTTTTAAACCGAGTGAACCACTCGTACACTTGAGTTTTTTCCCATAGCGTCATCTTTTTTAAGCCGTTTTCAACATTAAAACAGTTTCAGCAGCATTTTTTACTGAATAGAAAACAAAACTTCACAGCTGCACGTTGTTAACTTAAACTTGCGCTCATAAAAACGAGACAATATCAAAACAGCGCTAGCAAAAACAATGAGTGCAGATTAACAGAACAATTCAGGTCAACAACACAGACGGCACTGAACTGAGATGAGTTGCGCTATAGACGCCTAGCGGCAGAAACGCGTACTACACAAGCTCTGCCCTCGGCAGTGGTATTCCGGTTAGTTTTGGGTACCCCATCATATATAAACTTGTCATGGCAAAGACACAGTTTAAGAATTATGCATGAAGGATATACGTTTGGACCTGTCCCAGGGATACAGGTTGCTTTAGCTATATTACGTATATCATGGTCAAACGGAGATTCAGGAATCAAATTCTAGACTGTAAGGAATATCCACGAGCTGACATAGACTCTGACCTCAATCTGATAGTTATGAAGTGTAAGCTGAAATTCAAGAGATTAAGGAAGCAACACAGGCAGAACAATCTGGAAGTGAACAAATTGAAACAACCTAACACTAGAGAAAAATTTTCAGAGATGGTAGACGTGGGTTTAGAAGTAACTCTGAGAATGAATTGAATGTACTGAAGAGAGAAATAATCACGATAGTATTAAAACATTAGACTTTTGGGAACAAACCGCCTGAAAACCTTGGACCACAGAAGAAATTTTGGAGTTGATGGATCAGAGGAGAAGGCATAAATATGCTCAAGATAAAGCAGAAAGAGAATAGTACAAATTTTAGAAACAAAATAAACAGGAATTCCAAGAAAACAAAAGAAAAGTGTGAAGAAGTAGAAAAGGAAATGGTCTTAGTAAAGTAAATGTGTCATATGGGAAAAAATCAAACAGAAGTTTGGAGGAACGAAGAAAATATGTATGCGACAGGTACTATATACAGTTGAGCCAAAAAGAATATATAAACTCGTGGAGTAATGAACTTTACAGTAGGACGAGACAGTCAGCGGTTTCTAGGAAGCAATGGCTTAATCACGTCAAAATGACTTGATTAAGGAGGCAGGCGATTAGATTGTCGCTATCTCCTCCTGGAAAAAAGTAGTGGGATTAAAAAAACTGGGTGCAATCGACGGGGAGAGGCAGGGCCGGCGCTAGGAATTTCGGGCCCGTGGTAAAATGGGCGACGTTTTTTTTTTTTAGCTCTCCAGACTGGCCGGGCGACAATGGGCGGATTCTCGGATCCATGGCCTGGGGGTCTCTTCAGCTGGTGATCGGGGGGCCCCCCCCCATCAGCCAGCGGGCCCGGGTACTTTTGACCCCCCCCCCCTAACGCCGGCCCTGGAGAGAGGTCTCCTAGGTTGAGACTGGTAGAATTTGATTGGCGGCAGATCGTATACTGGGCGTCGAACCAAAGGCGGCGGCGGCAACGAGACATCACGACACTGCCACAAAGACAGGTGGGATTGAACCTGCGTAGACGCCGATAGCTGTTTGGGTATGGCATAGCATAAGGGGAAGTTAAGTTAAAGCTGATCTGGCTGGAATAAGGGAATGGTTGGCATAACGGGTTGTTAAATGGTTTTCATGTACGCAAATCTTATATATATATAAAAATAGACGTGTTTTTTCCTATATTTCACTTTTGAGCCAACACTACCTAGCACAGATCACTGATGTTTGTGGGTGGAAGTAGCATGGAGTTTCCTGTCGTGCACAACGTTGGCCGAATGCCGATAGCTGTGGGGATGTGGGAGATATAATGATTAAAGTTGGTCAGTGCAGGGCGTTTTCATATTTCGACCAAAAATTCGAATCTCCGTATACTTCTCTTTCCTGCCACAACTACATAACATAGAGCTTTGGTGTTTGTGTGTGGTAGTAGAATCGTCTTTCCTGTCGTGCACTATGGTTGTTAGATGTCTGTAGCTATGGGGGTGTGGGAGATATGGGGGTTGAAAGTGGTCGACCTGTGGCAATTTCATACTTCTGCCAAAGACAAAAGTGTCATGGTGTATCACTTTTCAGCGAAAACTATAGATCACAGATAACTGGCGTTTGTGTGTAGTAGTAGCACAGAGTCACCTTTCGATCACAACAGCGGCCGATTTCAGAAACTGTGGTACTGTGGTAGATATGGTGGTTGTAAGTGGCCGACCAAGGATATTTTCGTATTTCGACTGTTTCCGCATATGTCACTTTTCTGCCACAACTACATAGCATAGAGCATTGGTGTTTGTGTTTGGTAGTAGAATCGTATCTTATGTAGTGCACTATGGTTGTTAGCTCTCGGTAGCTACGGAGGTGTGGGAAATATGGGGGTTGAAAGTGATCGACCTGTGGCAATTTCATACTTCTGCCAAAGACAAAAGTGTCATGGTGTATCATTTTTCAGCGAAAACTATAGATCACAGATAACTGGCGTTTGTGTGTAGTAGTAGCACAGAGTCACCTTCGATCACAACAGCGGCCGATTTTCAGAAACTGTGGTACTGTGGTAGATATGGTGGTTGTAAGTGGCCGACCAAGGATATTTTCGTATTTCGACTGTTTCCGCATATGTCACTTTTTCTGCCACAACTACATAGCACAGAGCATTGGTGTTTGTGTTTGGCAGTAGAATCATATCTCATGTAGTGCACTATGGTTGTTAGATGTCGGTAGCTATGGGGGTGTGGGAGGAAACGGGGGTTGAAAGTGGTCGACCTGTGGCAATTTCATACTTCTGCTAAAGACAAAAGTGTCATGGTGTATCACTTTTCAGCGAAAACTATAGATCACAGATAACTGGCGTTTGTGTGTAGTAGTAGCACAGAGTCACCTTTCGATCACAACAGCGGCCGATTTTCAGAAACTGTGGTACTGTGGTAGATATGGTGGTTGTAAGTGGCCGACCAAGGATATTTTCGTATTTCGACTGTTTCCGCATATGTCACTTTTCTGCCACAACTACATAGCACAGAGCATTGGTGTTTGTGTTTGGCAGTATAATCATATCTCATGTAGTGCACTATGGTTGTTAGATGTCGGTAGCTATGGGGGTGTGGGAGAAACGGGGGTTGAAAGTGGTCGACCTGTGGCAATTTCATACTTCTGCTAAAGACAAAAGTGTCATGGTGTATCACTTTTCAGCGAAAACTATAGATCACAGATAACTGGCGTTTGTGTGTAGTAGTAGCACAGAGTCACCTTTCGATCACAACAGCGGCCGATTTTCAGAAACTGTGGTACTGTGGTAGATATGGTGGTTGTAAGTGGCCGACCAAGGATATTTTCGTATTTCGACTGTTTCCGCATATGTCACTTTTCTGCCACAACTACATAGCACAGAGCATTGGTGTTTGTGTTTGGCAGTAGAATCATATCTCATGTAGTGCACTATGGTTGTTAGATGTCGGTAGCTAATGGGGGTGTGGGAGAAACGGGGGTTGAAAGTGGTCGACCTGTGGCAATTTCATACTTCTGCTAAAGACAAAAGTGTCATGGTGTATCACTTTTCAGCGAAAACTATAGATCACAGATAACTGGCGTTTGTGTGTAGAAGTAGCACAGAGTCACCTTTCGATCGCAACAGCGGCCGATTTTCAGAAACTGTGGTACTGTGGTAGATATGGTGGTTGTAAGTGGCCGACCAAGGATATTTTCGTATTTCGACTGTTTCCGCATATGTCACTTTTCTGCCACAACTACATAGCATAGAGCATTAGTGTTTGTGTTTGGTAGTAGAATCGTATCTTATGTAGTGCACTATGGTTGTTAGCTCTCGGTAGCTACGGAGGTGTGGGAAATATGGGGGTTGAAAGTGATCGACCTGTGGCAATTTCATACTTCTGCCAAAGACAAAAGTGTCATGGTGTATCATTTTTCAGCGAAACTATAGATCACAGATAACTGGCGTTTGTGTGTAGTAGTAGCACAGAGTAACCTTTCGATCACAACAGCGGCCGATTTTCAGAAACTGTGGTACTGTGGTAGATATGGTGGTTGTAAGTGGCCGACCAAGGATATTTTCGTATTTCGACTGTTTCCGCATATGTCACTTTTCTGCCACAACTACATAGCATAGAGCATTGGTGTTTGTGTTTGGTAGTAGAATCGTATCTTATGTAGTGCACTATGGTTGTTAGCTGTCGGTAGCTATGGAGGTGTGGGAGATATGGGGGTTGAAAGTGATCGACCTGTGGCAATTTCATAGTTCTGCCAAAGACAAAAGTGTCATGGTGTATCACTTTTCAGCGAAAACTATAGATCACAGATAACTGGCGTTTGTGTGTAGTAGTAGCACAGAGTCACCTTTCGATCACAACAGCGGCCGATTTTCAGAAACTGTGGTACTGTGGTAGATATGGTGGTTTGTAAGTGGCCGACCAAGGATATTTTCGTATTTCGACTGTTTCCGCATATGTCACTTTTCTGCCACAACTACATAGCATAGAACATTGGTGTTTGTGTTTGGTAGTAGAATCGTATCTCATGTAGTGCACTATGGTTCTTAGATGTCGGTAGCTATGGGGTGTGGGATATATTGGGGTTGAAGGTGGTCGACCTGTGGCAATTTCATACTTCTGCCAAAGACAAAAGTGTCATGGTGTATCACTTTTCAGCGGAAAACTATAAATCACAGATAACTGGCGTTTGTGTGTAGTAGTAGCACAGAGTCACCTTTCGATCACAACAGCGGCCGAATTTCAGAAACTTTGGTACTGTGTTAGATATGGTGGTTGTAAGTGGCCGACCAAGGATATTTTCGTATTTCGACGAAAGGCATGTGTCTCTGCAGATTTATCGTTTCTGCCACGACTACATAGCATAGAGCATTGGTGTTTATGTGTGGTGGTAGAATCGTGTCTGTAGTCGTGCACTATGGTTGTTAGATGTCTGTAGCTATGGGGGTGTGGAAGACATGGGTGATGAAATGATCGACTTGCGGCAATTTCATATTTCAGCCAAAGACGCATGTGTCTCGGTGTATCACTTTTGAGTGAAAACTATCACCGGCGTTTTTGTGTGGTAGTAAACACAGAGTCACCCATCGATCTCGACGTTGGCCGAAATTCGGTAACTGTGGGAGCGTGTGAGATATGGTGTTTGAAATTGGTCGATCATGAATATTTTCGTATTTCATCCAAAGACTTGTGTGTATCCGTAAATTTTACTTTGCTGCCGGAACTATATAGCGCAGAAGACTGGTATTTGTGTGTGGTAATAGTATCGAGTCTCCCATCGTGCACTATGGTGGTTAGATGTCTATAGCTGTCAATATGAATACTTTACAATCACGAACGAATTTGTGGGTACCAGCTATTATATTATAATTGTGGAAGTAAGTTTCTGTCCTTTTGTTACGTTTTGATGACTAAATGGCTATATCAATATTGATGGAATTTAACAATGAAATAGTGTAGGAAGGACACAGGATATTTTTTTCGGTATGAATAACAGTTTTAGTCACGAAATTTTAAGAACTTATCGAATGATGAAAGACAGACAGATTCGTGTGTTAGTCTGTAATGTTACGTTGGTTGCTCAGTTGCGCAGTCTGTTAGTGTTTGATTTGTTAATAAATTTCGATAAGAAACAAAACTTATTATTTAGTATAGAAGTCAATTTGCTCTGCACTGTACTATTCATTTGTGTCTGTATAAAAGTTTCTGGCACCAATTTGTCTTCCTTTTTGACATGCCTTACGGACGTAAACCTGGCCTAAGGTGCAGGTCTAGAAGACAATGTGCTGCTATTAGATTATAAGATTCAGATGCTCATGTTGAATAAAGAAGAAAAAACCAAGCTGAAATAAAGCTGCCATCAGTTAACCCCCCCCCCCACACACACACACACATCCCCGCACCTTCGCTTACTTTTCTGTTTTAAATATGTTGTAAATTGATTCTCTTCATGAGACAGATTAGACGATAGGATGATATAATGATGGCTTTCCATCATATTATGTCGACTCGGTGTTGTTTGGGACAAATCTTACTAACAGTTTTCTATATCCAATTCTGGCAATGAAACTCCAAGTCCACGCGTACGAAGTCGCGGGTAACAGCTAGTAAATAAATGTAAATACTTGCACATAACCAGCTAGTGTATTATTGACGCATTCTATCGATCACATGACAGTAGGTTACCTACCCACATATAAGTTTTTCTCGTTGGAGGGAGATCGAAAAAAATAGTTGCCGGTCCACCACAACTGTTTTAAATATCTTATATAAAAATATTAAAACTTGATTGCACGCAAGAGTACATTAAAAACATTTGGACAGCAAGAAAATGTGATTTACTGAAGGATAACAAACCTTAAATAAACAAGGAAATTTCGTCACCTAAACTGTAGGCAGGAATGCACAAAATATGAGACGAATAGAATTGTACATTGTCTCGGTTAACACCTTATTCATCTAGGAAGGTACGGCCCATTTAGCAAGCGAAGTGTGTACACAACGCGGCCTACTGTATGACATGACGTGGCTTGGAGAAGAAGGTTGGAGTAGTGGGGATGAAGGGGGATGAATAAAACCGAGTAAATGTTTTAGAACTATGGAAAAACAATATTGTTGGTGAATACAAATATATAAAGTTAAATAATAATGATAAAACGAATGCATAAATAAAGGAGGAATAATGGTAAACACCCGCAAATAAATAAATAAACAAAAAGTGATGGGTATATCGGTAGGATTCCTGATATACAGGGTATGTTAGTAAGCAGGAATTCAGAAGCGGTGGTAGTTTCCGAGAAAACTACCCCAGTTGTTACTATAAAACAGTTGGTGAATGTTGGAACTGGCATGGGCTGTCACTGAATGGTCTAGGTTGGAGGAATAGACTGTTTACCTTTGCCCAGTCATTCTGATTGCAACACTGGCTATTGCAAGAAAAATTGTTCCCATAGGTCATATGGTTATATTGTTATATGGTGCATTAAAATCTCAAATTTCTGTACGATTTAGTACAAATCAAAAGTGAAAGAATCTAGATTCACATTATGGGCATCAAATACAGGAGTTAGACGGGATGCAAAGGAGAGAAACTAGATTTGTTTGTGGAATTTACCGCAGAACACAAGCAGCAGCTGACATGATAATGAAACTGGATAGCCACACATTGGTAGACAGGAGAAGGGTATACCAGCGTATATTTTTGATGACGTTTGGATTGATATTAGAACACTGAATGGAAGCGAAAAATTGACCATGACCACAAGCTAGTACTCGATTCCAGGCGAAAGGGTGTGTGCTGATAAATTAGTAAGTGAAATGCTGAACAGTAGAGAAAAAAACACTGAAAATTTTAAAATTAAAATTCGTTAAGGGCAAAGAAGGTGGGTGGAGAATCTAATAAAAAAAAATAACAAGAAAAGATAAAATGGGGGTATAGCAAAATTACCACCGGAGCATGGGCTCCAACGCAATGAAATTAAATAACTCTTTGAGTGATGCACGTTTAGTTTTATCAACTCGTGCCACAAATAATGGATCCATTTTTCTGAAAGGATGAAAAGATGTCGAATATAAACGGGTTATTGCATTGGCACATGTAAAAAATAAAACCCTAAAAATTCGTTTCTATGAGTTATCATATTATATAATTGAAACAAACTAATGACTTTTCCTGGATGCTTTGCTGTTATCTCAGATAGTTTTTTTATGCCCGTTTAATAATTTTGGCCTGATTTATCACATTATAACATAATACCAAATAACAGTATAAAAAATGAGATACTGTAACCGTCGTATTTAGCTCCGCTTTTTCTTATGGTACATTTTAGCAGGTATCAGTAGGGACATATTTAGATTAGGATGCGACATTAAAGATAAAACGATTAATGGATGATTGAAGTGAACTAATTTTCTGAATGAATTAGCATAGGGTTACCAGACGTCCCCGTTTGCCGGGGACAGTCCCCGTATTTAGCGGTCTGTCCCCGGACAGATTTCGTCCCCGCAATGCCCCCGGATTTTTCCTGTTGTCCTCAGAATTATTTTTAATCAAGCGAGAGTTTTTTAAAAGCCCTGATTTGCTAATGCATTCCTTTAAAGCAAGAGATACGAAGGGAATTTCCTTGTACTTGTCTAGGAATAAAAGAAAATTGCAGGGATACTGCGTCTTGGACACATCATCTTTGGAAAATCATGTCTCCTTGCTGTGTGCAACATGGCTATCTTTGATCCTCATTTAAAATACAAAATATATAAAAATGATAAATATATTTCTTTTAAGTTAACCCAACTTTTAATCATATAACTTATAAAAGTGCACCGCATCATTAGGACAAATGCCGCAAGCGTCCCCGGTTTTTGGTGGAAAAGTTCTGAAGCGTCCCCGGATTCGGTGAAAAAATTCTGGTAACCCTAAATTAGCATTCTTTCATTAATAACGGATTTTACACATCTGCAGAAATAATTCAGACAAATCATCAAATAAAATAATTTTGTTGCTCCGCGGAAGCATAAATACAAATTAAAATCCAGAGTCATAAACAAACAATTATTTACTTTGACAAATTACAAAAATAAAATGAACATAATTAGTTACGAACACATTTAAAGACATTCTAAAAGGAAAATTGTTTAATCTGTACTTACTTAACACGATGTGTTGTTAGAAAAAAAAATCTGCGCCTATTAGAAGCTACATGCTTCTTTCCTTGAACCTAAGTCTTTAAGATCATCTAGGTTTTGTCCACAGCCAGCCAGATTACCAGGTGAATGTGGAAAACAGCTAATAAATGGACTGCTTATAAGTTTACTCAAACCTCAAAGGAAACAGTTACAGCCAATCTATTTGAAGGGTGTTTTTTTTTTTTTTTTTTTTTTTTTTTACGCATACATTTATTTAAATGAAGTAATGTCAAGTAAATTCAGCCAAAAGTTTTAACTAGTTTTGCATAGTATGCACAAGCCTCCAAATTTTTAAAACCAAACGAAATCGAAACCACGCTATACTCTGACAGTTCATTCTATCTTTCACCCCAGCATTTCACAAAACTGAAATCCTACCTTTAAAACAGTTATCATAATTAAAAATATGTTGAATATGCAAATTTAGTAGTCTACTTCACCCTAATATTGAGGACAACAACACACTATTTAGCATTTAGTGGTAATCACAACATTTAAAAGAAATCTTTTTCATGATCCTATCAATACAGTGAAACTGCAGAACGTGATGTCACCGACAAGGCTAGTGCCACAAATGGCGTATTTGGAAACTGGCTGTTCGGCTAGATCCGGCTGTGGTCGACGTATCATTCAGGAAAGCAGACGCTGGGATAGGTTACAAGGGGGGTGCGGTGGCGAACACTATATGAGGCTGACCGTTGGCTCGCGGAGGCTTCTCAAAAGAGGGACTAAGCACCTCGTAGGTACGCGACCTGTCGGGGAATACGTTTATCTTAGTGACGGACCAGAGGATCTGCTCGGGTCGAGCGGACGGGCGGCGTGACCTCCGTTTGAGCGTTGTGGCGGGCGGACTGTCCGTCTTGAGTGCGGGTAGTGGCGGTGCCCTTTGGCTGGAGGAAGATCCAGTGTTGATGCTGCCGCCGACGACGTCACCTTCAGCCATGCAAGTGGACACGGAGAGGCCGCTCTTCCACTCTGGAGACCGCGTGTTGGATGATGGATTTTCTGAATGAGCTTTCCCACGCAGCATCTGATTCATCTGTGTGCATGATTAAGGGATTTAACGTTGCTTCCTTAGCTTTCTGCAAATACAATTCATAGTAAGTACATGTACGAAACAGCTGCGCGATTCATAAAATCCCAGCTGGGGCGAAAACTTGCACTTGCCGCTGTTGAAATTTTATGTACATTAATTACAATGATATCTTTCGTAAATGGCAAAAGTAGATGTATATAAGATAATAATAATAAAATAATAGGAAAGGAGTAAATAGATGACTATTTTCTAATTGCCACTGGAGGTTTCAAAAGGATCCCTGAACAGAACGAGGATTTGCTGACAATTTTTAGAAGGAATAAATAATAAATTATTACTTGTAGGAATATTTTGTGATTTGTCTTAGGCATTTGAATGTGTTGATCATGAAATTGCATAAAAAAATTAAAGTTTTTTGATATGGATGGCACTGTTAATAAATGGTTTCGAACAGAAAACGGAAAGTATCATTGAAACAGTTAAATTCTGCATCATGTGATTCACTGTTTTCTAAGTGAGGGGGTGGGAGGGGGGGGGGTATTCATCAGATGTAGAGTACCTCAAGGTTCTGTACTGGGTGTACTATTGTTTTTGGTAAATGTAAATGATCTGCCCTGGAAACAAGTTTATGAATTAAAAGTAATCAAGATTTCTCTACAAGACATATTGAAAATTGTGTCTTTCATCATAGCAATAATTGGTTCACAGCTAATGGATTGTTTTTAAACTTCGATAATACTCCATACATGCATTACAGTATGTCACTTATTAGCACCACACATAAATATAAAATTTGTAGTTCAACAGGTAGAGATTGTAAAGTTTCTACGTTTTTCATATTGAGATACATGTCTATGACCTACTAAAATGATTGGATACACCCAAATTAGCAGGGTACACAATGTCAGCAACATGAGATCTCAGTATGAAAAAAAAACTAGTTTATTTTCCGTATTTACACTCCAGTAATGTCATATGCAATAATCTTTTAAATGTATAACGATGAAGTATTCAAGAGCTCAGAACAGGATTCCAAGAATTATGTGTGGAGTTAGCAGTTAACGTCCTACAGAGAGATATTAAAGAAATTAAAATTTTAACATTTCTGGTTGAGTGTATCTATTATATAATTTTCTAAGCTCACTCACTTACGTTGATAGCTATTGGCTGGAGAACGGTGTCACATGTCAGCCTTCGCTCGCAAGGGAAAAGATGACCATGACCACAAGCTGGCACTCGATTTCAGGCACAAGGGTGTGGGAAGATTCTCTTTTTTAGGTAAGGGTGTCAGGGATTGGAATGAGTTACCAAGAGAAATGATGAATAATTTACCGAAAACTTTGAAGGAATTTAAAGATAAAATTTGTAGAGGGCAAATGTAGGTGAGTGCGGGATAGGGGGAAGTTGGGTGTGTAGGGAAATTGCCACCGGAGCCTGTGCTCCATTGCAATTAAATTAAATTAAAAATTAAATTAAAAAGTTTACAGCCACAGAGATACCATTAGAAGAAATTCGAGGTTATGTCCACAATTTAATATCTAAGCAACTCCTATCAAATTAATTGCCATAATACATCCATTAAGTTTGCTTTTCGTAGCATTTCATAGTTGCAAAAATATCGACAAACTTTACGGCTGAAAAAATCGTGGAACTGCTTTTCAGTAATATGTTGCTAGTGAAAGTAACATAAAAAAAACATTTAAATTACTCATGGTTTCTGCTTTAACCACGAATGCCGATTATTATTTCGGCCTTGGCTAAATTTCAATTTAATTAAAATTTTTGCTAGTGTTGTTGCTTGACCAAAGTTTATACATTACGATTTATTTGCTTTTTACGTATTTTCGTTACTGGTATTTGTTCAGTTATTAAGTTGTTTAAAGTGGAAATAAGACTCAATAAGTTACCGAATCGAGTATTCTGGCAATACATTTCTTCGGAGTTGCTCAATGGTTTAATAATCTGGAATCTGTATTAAGTTATCTGGCCGTTACAGAAACTATGACCAAAGATGACATTGTGAAGGCCCACCGTCAATAATAATAATAATAATAATAAAAGTGATACCTACTTTCGAAGCAAGCAGGAATTCAAATTTTGAAGAGTGAACTTTAGGGGTCAAATGCAAGTCAAGTTGGTATTTCAGCAATTTCGAGTCTATGACCTTTGAAACAATTGTCGATAGCGCGATCGTCCCTGTCCATGTTTAATACCTACGTCTATTAATACTTCTACAAGCTCAAGAGATTTTATCTACCTAAGGGTGAAACACAGGCCAAGTTCATATTTGGTCAGATCAGTTCAACCTATCATAATCTTTGACCCTAAAAAATGAACTATTCTAGACCCCTGACGATACACAAAACACGGTTACGGGCTTACACAAGTATACATATTAATTTCTTTTGTAGTCACCGATTTTACTCCATCAGAAACAAAGTACACAATTATATCACTACAAGAAAAATGATCTTTGTAAGTAATTGTCCATTGTTCAAAAGAGAGTCAGATACTCAGGGTTTCATATCTTCAACAAGTTTTCAACACATTTTAAATGTTTGGCAGGGGTAAGATTAAATTCAGGAAAAAATTAAAAGTATTTTTAATTAATATCTGCTTCTAATTCATAGAAAAATGCAGTTGTTATAATTAATGTACAAATGTGACAGTAACTATTCCGATGTATGCATCTGTTCTGTTATCTAAATTGACTCATTTCCACATCCCACAGTCTCTTATACTTGGATATATGGGAAATGATGCTACTGCATTGTATTTAAAGCAGTCAGATCAAAGACAAAATGTGAATGTTCGAATATTACCTTAAATCTACAGGTGAAGTAAACAAGAAACCAAAATTAACCAATCTTTATCGTGACATTCAATAAAATTTAATCTCTTAACTACATTTCTCTATTGAGAGTAGATTTCTGATAAGATTTTACGTAAAATACAGTAGAACCTCGATAACTCAAACCTCGGTAACTTAAAAACCTCTATAACTTCAAAAAATAATATGTTCCCTTCCCATCAGAGCCCAATACCTCTATAACTTAAAATACGCAACCTCTATAACTTAAATTAGTAATCTCTGTATTGGCCCTCAGTAACTTAAAGAAATGTTTCCACAACCTCTATAACATAAAATTGTTTGTCAATGAGTCATTTCGAAAGAGTGTGCAAAACAAAAGGTTTCGGTATTTATTGCTTGCACGTGTTCACTACAGTAGTTAAATTGTTAACGTAAACAATGTACATATTATGTCACCTATTGTTTGCTTCTTCGAAATTCTTTAAAGCTTTGCGGCGGTTAGCCTTAAGACAACGGCTTACTTGGATGATGTTTTTGATCATTGTCCTGGTAACATCGCTTTACCACACAGTAGGTGATACTGTGTGATAAAACTGGCTTAAAATGAGTTCAAAAAGAAACTAACAACACTCACATACGCTGATAAATTAAAAGCTATAGAAGCAGTGAAAAATGGATTGAAAAGGAAAGAAGTTGCGGCTTAGTTTGGGATACATGAGAGTACATTATCAATCATCATTAAAAAAAGAAGCTGAAATCTTGAAGAAACAAGAATCAGGAGAAAGTCTTCAATGTAAAAGGCGAAAAATTGCCGAATTCCCTAATTTAGAACAATGTTTGTTTACATGGTTCAAACAGTGTCGAAACAAAAACATCAGTGTTAGTGGACCCATACTGAAAGAAAAAGCTGAAGAGTTCGCTAATTCGCTGAAAATCAAAAATTTTAAAGCCAGCAATGGCTGGTTAGAGAATTTTAAGAAACGACATGATTTAGCCTTTAAAAAAATGTGCGGCGAAAGTGCGAGCGTAAGCAAATCAGTCTGCCAAGAATGGAAATCTGAATTACATAATTTAGTGAATGATTATGATTTATGATCCCAATGATGTTTTTAACGCTGACGAAACGGGTCTATTTTTCAAATGTCTTCCCGACAAAACATTAACATTCAAAAATGAAAAATGTCGTGAAGGAAAGCACAGCAAAGAACGACTTACGATTCTGCTTTGTGCAAATTCTACGGGCACAGAAAAACTGAAACCTTTAATTATAGGCAAGTCAACAAAACCTCGGTGTTTTGCAGGCCTAAAATCACTACCCAAGTATTATGAAGCCAATAAAAAAGCATGTATGACAGCCGAACTTTTTAAAAAATGCCTGATTAACATAGATAAGCAAATGGTAACTTCAAATAGAAAAATTATTCTGTTTATCGACAACTGCACA
The DNA here is from genome assembly GCA_031002005.1 of Vandiemenella viatica. NCBI lineage: Eukaryota > Metazoa > Arthropoda > Insecta > Orthoptera > Morabidae > Vandiemenella > Vandiemenella viatica. The sequence goes on from CM061919.1 coordinate 239,424,924, forward strand.
GCACACGGGGACATACCACCATTAAAGGCAGTCAAAATACAATTTCTTCCACCAAACACAACATCACAACTTCAACCTTTGGATCAGGGTATAATCAAAAATTTTAAAACATTATACAGAAAAGAAGTTGTTAAAAAAATGATAGCTGATATTGAGCAAAATACGATTTCTTCTATCAATGTTCTTCAAGCAATGAGGATGGTGGACAAAGCTTGGCGAAACGTAACGCCCCTTGCAGTAAAAAACTGCTTTCAAACCTGTGGTTCTTCTTCAGAACCTCAAGAAATCATTGAAGAGGAAGATAATAATGTGCCTGAAGAATGGATAAGCACATGTCTGGGTCAAACATTACTTTTGAAGACTTCTTTACTTGCGATGATGAAGTAGTCACAGCAGGGACGTTAACAGAGGAAGAAATATTGGAATCAGTAAACAACTGCATTGAAAGTGATAAAGACGATGATTTTAATGACGAGCCAGAAACTTCATCTACGAGCGTATTAATCAACGAAGCAAAAAGAGCTTTAACAACTGTACGATCATTTATGGAGCAGTGTAGCAACATAAAAGATAATGTATTCTCCTCTCTATTTGCAATTGAAAATCAAATCGATTTAGAAACTGTGAATTGTTTTTTTAAAAAAAGAAAGTCACAGACTTTTTTTTAAGTAGACTAAACCTTTAATTGTTGTTTTATTTTTATGTAACGTGTGCAATGTGAATAAATAAATATGATTATTTAAATTTCTGTATTTTATTGAACCAATCCTTCTGACGCATTCGAGTAAAAATAGGAACAAGGGTTCGTACATACATATGTACATACCTACCTCTATATTAACCTATCCCTAACATAGACCCTTGATAACTTAAAACCTCTATAACTTAAAATATTTTGTGTTTCCCTTGGACTTTAACTTATCGAGGTTCTACTGTATATGTTTATTCAGAACAGTAGCTACAGGGTACAAGTACACAAAATTCGACAGGAAAGAAACCTTTACAGATGTAATCTAAGGATAACTTATTTCGCTAGGCTTAAAATACAATGTGTCGTAATACTAAGTTGTCACTCACAGCTGGTATTCGACAAAGTTGGTTACGCCTAGTATCTTCTGTTGATGAAACCACGAGATGTTGCTTATAGAGTATTTTGGGACCTGACTGATTGTCGTTACATATCGTTACATATACTCCGTGTAGAATTTCCTCGGTTCTGAGGCAGACGTGGGAATAATTCTAATACTACAGAAAATATCTGCCAATTAAATGGTTTCAGATTACAAGTTACAACGAATTTATGTGGGATTATTATATCCCTTAATGCAACTATGTGGTGACAGGTTCTGAAGAAATCAGCGACTACACTCTTCTAATGTCTTTGGTGAAGATAAAGGTGAATTTGCAAGTCCCACGCTTATATTCTTTAATATGCCTTAATTTTTAGCTACAGTGAAAGTTCCTTATTCGCGGGGGATACGTTCCGTAAATATGCTGCGAATATGGAAACCGCGAATATGGAATGGTAATTTGTGTGGGATTATAGGGGATGTGGTCCAAGGTTAAAAAAAAAATTAACATCTGTTTACTAAGCCATTTTAAGCACCATGTTTTAATTATTATTGTCAGGCTTAGGCAATGTTTTAAGAATTTAGTAATTTTTTTCTTGTGTTGCTTTTAAAAGGTTTTTCAATTCGGATTGATATTAAGCTGTAACATTAACAATTTGTCTTTTAAAAACAAGACTTGTATCCATAGATGGATCAATTTTCATTAAGAAATCATAAAGTTCATTTGCCATCTGTAAACGTTCACTCAGGTTTTTTAGATTAAATGTCACCATTTCAGTGCTCGTTGAAGCCTGGTTGGGGATTTAACATTTCCTCCAAGTCGCGTTTCAGTCAATTCTTCATCTTGCGATTCAAGAAACTGTTGAATGTCACTTGATTCTATTCGTCCTATTGCATTCATAACTTGATGTGCGCAGTTGAAGTTTGAATTTGCACAGATTCTCCATCATTTCCGACAATGAGATCAGGCCATAGTTTTTTCAAGCATGATTTCAAAGTGTATAGTTTCAGTTCTTGCAACGATTCTTTCATTGTAACAACGCATTTTGCTATGTCAAAATTTTACCAGCATTGCATAACATTCATATCAGGATTGCATTCCATGGTGTCCAGTATGATTTTGAAGGTTTGTCTAACGTAATAGAGCTTAAAGGCCTGGATTATTCCTTGGTCCATAGGCTGAAGTAGAGGTGTCGTATTAGGAGGCATGAATATCACCTTTAGATTTGGATGCATAGTTTCAAGCTCACGAGGGTGACCTGATGCATAGTCCAAAACTAAAATGTCCTTAAAGTCTAAATTATTAAAAAAAAATAAGTTTCAACTTCACAAACAAAATAATTCCGGAACCAGTCACAGAAAATAACACTTGTAACCCACGCTTTCTTACTTGCCCGCCAAAATACCCGCAGTTTGTCCACGGGGATTTAAATATCTGTAAAGCATTAGTGCCTTAATAACACAATCACCCGATGCGTTAGAACACAGCAGCAGTGTAACTATATTTTTTTCGCTGCCTTGAAATCAGAAGCGCAATTTTCGCTTTTGGATATGAAAGTTTTGTTTGGCATTCTTTTCGAAAACAGGGTAGTTTCGTTTGCATTAAACATTTGTTGAAGTTTGTACCCACCATCAGCAATTATGTTCAAAAATTCTTCTGGATATCTTTCCGCTGCGGTCGTGTCTGCAAATGCAGCTTCGCCAACAATTCTGATGCTATGGAATGATTGTCGCTCCCTGCATTTATTGAACCAACCTTCCGATGCTTGAAATCCTCGACTTGTACGTTCATCATCAGATTCTTTAAAATGCGCGTAGAGACCCTTTGCCTTCTCGCGGATCATAGAACCATTTAAGGGCACTCTTTTCTGGTTAGGGTCTTCAGTCCATAATGATACCGAAGCTTCCACTTTTTCAACTGCTGGATCTCGAACAATTTTTGCCAAGATTGAAACTATAAAATTCTGTATTTTTTCTTCGAATTTCTTGATGATTCGTACAGTTGATAGGTTAACATTGAAACAAGGTGATATGGTGCAAACGACTTGCCAAGGCGTGAAAGGTCAAGTAATTCTATTTTTACTCTAAGCGGCAATACAACTTTTTCGGCGTAGGAAGTATTTTTTTTTTTTTTGCTAGTCATTACAAATTGCGAAAAAAGTAGAGAAGACACGTGTTATTCACTCGGAATTATTGTAACGACTGACTAGTTGAAGTAATATAGATTCAGAGCCGACAGTGGCGGAGTGACTTTTATCAAAGGTCATAGCAGAACGTGTAACATAGTGGCAGCCACGGCTTTTGACAATGAACTTTATGTGTAGTGGCAATAAGATTATATTTTTAGTCGTTTCGATTAGATAGAGTGACCCCCGACATATGTCAGCAGTACTCAAACGATGCCGACACATAAGTAAAGGATCCCGAATCCACTGAATTTACCGAATGGTTCCGCGAATACTAAAAATTTGAAGCGGCGAATACAGAAAATTGTCACAACTATTTTATCCGCGAATACTGAAACCACGAATAACGAAACCGCGCCACCTACTGGAATGAGTTACCAGTGGCGGATCTAGGAATTTTTCCACCGGGTCAAAAACTGTGAGATTGCCGCCCCTCCGGAAAAGGTCGCCATGGTATAAATGTGCCGCCCTTAAAACACGATTTTGCAGCCCCCCTGAAGATACCGCCCAGGGCAAGCGACCCGGTTTGACCCCTCTTAGAAACCGCACTATGAATTACATACTAGTAAAACAATCGTGATGATTCGGTTTACGCACGCCTAGGAGTTTATATATAAGTTTACTTTTACATATGGCCTTCTCCTTTTCCGGGCACTGTCATCGGTAACTGTTTTCTCCAGAGAGAGAAAGAAAGAACAAATCTCTATCAATTTTTCCGATATCGAGAGTGCAGTTCAATATGTTCACATTCTGATAACCTTTGGACATCCTGTTTCATATATAAATGTTTTAATCTGAAGAGATTTTGTCACCAAACTGTCTTATTAAGTCGTTCATGAGTCTAATGTATCTTTACGTTGTTTCGTCAGAACTATAAAAATGACTACTTGTTTCTATGCATTGGGCAATGCCCTTGTATATGTATCTGATCTCCTCTTACCTTAATCGAATCTGGACTGTGCGTCCCGTCTGACCAAACCGATTCTGGGGACTTTAGAATGACGGTTGCTGAAGTGCTCTTCTTTGTGTCACTTCTCTTAGATAACCTGCAACACACAAAAGCTTCTGTTTAAGCTGCTTTTCGGTATAATTTACATATAAATAGAAAAACCTCACGACTGATATTTGTGGAAGAGCACTAACAAGTAGTTTTTTTTTTTTTTTTTTTTTTTTTTTTTTTTTTTTTTTTTTTTTGCTAGTAAAATCTATAGTTTCACTTCCGGCAAATATGTAAATGACAAAAGCTTATTGACAATATTTTAAGAACGAAATTGTTTACCTGTTTAGCAAAACGCATTACAAATAAATATCTGTGAAATAGTAAATCTGTTTCATCTAATTAAATATTGCTTGGTTACTAATTTTTTAATTTTCTTTCCATACTTGCTTATAATTGTTTTTAATTCTTAATTCCATTCTAGAAACTGGAGTTTTTGGAAAATGTTACTTCGCAGCTTTTAATTCCAGAAGATTTCTTTTTCTTCCTTCTTTATATTCCCTGGGTGATAGGGCAATCAGCTTAAAATAAAAGCCCTTTGCATCGGCACTCTACCAACAGAGCTACAATATGCATGAGGTATTCAAGACAGTAAGAGCAGCAATTTTAACTCACTTTATAATTCCGGAGTTAAGTTAGTCACATATAAAAATTATTCATACATAGTAAGGTAAAGGTAAATGTTACTGGGCTTCTGTGGTTAGTTGCTGCTTTTCCTAGGATTCGCGGAGGTAGAGCTCCGCATTCCCATTCACAACCATTGGCACTTGGGGTATATGACGAAGTCAGCGCCACGCTCCGGCCATTCTTCACCTACCCGTGGAGTTTCCTCGACGGTACTCATTGGATAGCGGGCTGATTGGACCCGGGACACCGTTCCGGACGTTCAGCTTCAAAGAAAAATCCTTGGCTTCGTCTGGGATCGATCCACGATCGACTAGGCCACAGTCAGACCGTGTGAGCTACGCGGTCGCCCACTCGTCCGTAGCACAAAAGAAAATTAGAATTTATACAGAACACATCTCATACTATTCATAGACCCTTTGTGACACGTTGCCCTCTACATACTCTCAAAATTCATTCCGGCAGTGAGGGGTTACGCCGTTTCGTCCGTGAACGGGAGAGGCCTACCCCAGCTATGGGGGCAATGATAATAAAGGATCGTATAAATATTCCTGAATGTGTATTTTTTAGATTTATCATTAATCATTTTAGATATAAAAAAACAAGCAGATTTTTAATCTGATCGGATTAGGTAGCTAATTTCTTTGCTATTTAGTGTGCGACAACCTAAATGGGTTTATCTTGTACACTCTCATACCAAAAACTGGGAACATTCCAGATCCTAGAGAGTTAGCTACATAACGTGTCTAACGTAATGTGCTAACCAAATAAATTATCTGACTTCCCTCTTGTATGTATCTAATATGTGGTGTATTTTCAGCAGTAAGATGTTGTTTGCCTTTTCACTGTACGGTTCGTAAGCAACCCAGCAACCAGATAGCCAAAAATGTACAGTACAGTTGCAATCATCCCTCTGGAAATATTAATTATACTAATCTGAGATTCCAGCATAAGGAAAGGAGCTTTACTGAATGCATCGCTTGCTTCCAAGTTAGGATCCTAGTTGCCTTTTTTTTCACACTTCTTGTCATAAGCTGAAATAGTGAGGCGCCTGTGGCAAATACACCGTTGGGTGGGAGATAACACATGCGTTTACGTCTAATGCACTATTTTAATGAGGAGCTTGTTAGTTGCTGAAAAGTGCTCCACAGAATGGCCACTTAATGCGCGCGGGGTGACCTAGAACAGCTGCTGAGAACTGGTCAGCTATACAAACTGCATGAGCAGCACCTGGAAGAGAACCTGCAACCGTCCAGTTGGAAACAAGCGTCACCGTGCTCAACAAGTGGTTCGCTCGGCCCCCAATTTGACACTGTTTCGATTTGCCGTTTATGCGCCTTTATCGTGGCCAACCTTAACTTAACCCGGTAATGCTACCGGGTAAAGGAAACGTAGAGTTCAATGTGGAATCCAAACCACAGAAGCATTCTGGCGTACTGCACATTACGCAGCACGCTGTGCCAGAGCTGAAGGTAGGGTTAATGGTCTTTCAAAATCCCCGCCGAGAGAGGGAATCGAACCGGAGACATTTCGATCTCCAGTCAGCCAGCAAATCGCTTTGGAACTCGGCACAATATATATATATATATATAATGGCTTTCGGTGACTAAGCCATTCAGCCAGCTCAATGTGTTTTTATGATATCTCTTCATGTGAATTTTTTTTTCTCCAGTGCGTTTATGCTTCCTATGTATAGACACCACAGGACGGACAGGACATTCACACAGACACACAACACTTAAACATCCATGCCCGCGGCCGTATTCGAACCGGCGACCTTCGGCACGTGGAGCTAGTGCTCTAGCCCCTACGCTACCGAGGCCGGCCTCGGGACAATACACTCACACGAAAGTCGCGCCACAGCGGTTCCGTAAACACCTGCACATCTGCCGCTCTGAATTATATTGCTGTTTTTAACGTTTTGAAGCATGTCACCTACATCTTTTTTTTCTCTTCCTTTCCTAAAGGCTGTTGAAGAGGTGAACTCGTAATATTCTTCACTTGATCAATACACCTGCTCGAATTCCTTCCTCTTGCTTTTCTGCTCGCAATCTTTCCTCCGCGATCAATTTCTCCAAAAATGTCTCTAAACAACTGGCAGCTTTTCTTCAGGAGTAGGAAATAATTTTTTTTGAAGATGTTATGATTCCTGTAGTATGGACGCATAAGTTCTCCTTTGCAACCAAGATATACGTAGTATTATGCACCAACATCACATCGCAAAAATATCAGTGCGGTTGTAATGACTGGCATTGAGGATCCATGTCTCACAGCCATATGAGACAACGGCGAACACAGTTTTTTCAACCACGTAGGTTCTTGCGACGTTTGATATTGCCCTGAATGCAAGACCTTAAACAGCTTTCAATTGATTAAAAGTATGGTTCATCTAAAAATTAAAAAGAAAAAACAATTGTTTGAAAATCATGTATACATGTTTTTTTTTGGAGAAATGTTTTCATTTGTCTGTAGACTTTTTTCTCAACACTTCAAGGTAGATCAAATATCCGGTGAAAAACTTTTTTAAAAATTCATTCTTGCGACCCAGGGATCATTATCAGCGGTGTTGTGTGCTTCTTGACAATGCCATCGCCAACCCTGCGACTGAAACATAATTCCTCACGACTCTAGGATGAGAATAATTTGAACAATTCCCTCACAGTCCAGACCTTGCATCGAGCGATAACAAACTTTGTTAGCATCTGAAATTGTTCCTTGATGACTGACGACTCTACGACAACGATGAGGACAAGCAGTTCAAATCACTGGCGGCAAATTTCTACGACGAAGGTAAACAACACCTGGTGTCATGCTATAAAATGCTTCAGTAATGACGGAAACTATATAAAAAAGTAGTTAAGGTGTGTATTACCTAAAACAATTTCTAATATCATCTCTTTTTTTAATAGCGCGTCAGTTATGTCTTTGAAATTACTACATATACTATCGACTATTCCTAAAAATACTTTTCTCTTTTTAATTGAATAAAGAGACGGTACTAACCTGCTGCTGACACTAGTGAAGGAGGTCTTCTCCTGTGGCCGACTTCCTCTGTCGGGGTACACGTTTCTATTGTCAGGTGGTTGTGGATTTCCGACCTCATATCCACAACTGTCTTTGTTAGCTGATGGTAACACTGGTTGCACCTGCCGATGTTGTTGCTGCTGCTTCAGTAGATTCGGTTGCTTTGGTTCAGGCATAGAACCCTCTGTCCACGAGATGGTCAAGTGATCTTCCTCAACGGACAAACTAACGCTAGGTCTGGGTGACGGTGAATTTCCGTACTTCGCACCATCCTCTTTTTGGTTGGACACTGAATAGTCGATGGAATCTGCAAACTTCTTTTCTGTTTTTGGCGGAAGTGAACTGTCACAATAAGAATCTGATTTCTTTGAAGACCGGTGACGGGCAGTATTATCACCGTACAACGAAGCCTTGAGAGAAGAGTCTTTTTCAAGGTCTGCTTGGTAACATGACAGAAGATCGTTTACTTTGGCAATGCTCCGGTTGGTCGGATAGCTCCGTTTGCTAGGTTTGCTCCGGTTGCTAATGTCGCTCCGGCTACTCAGGCTGCTACAGCTGCCCTGCCTTGACCTGGGAAGAAAAAAGAAAAATGTTAATTTCTTATAACTTGGATGTTCAAGACTAAATAATTTATTCACTGATACTGTAGGCAGAATTTCCGCTATTAATCAAGTATACTTTCCTGTCGGCAAGACGCTGATTAATTCTTTTCGGATGTCATGTAACAGCAAAGCTGCGCCCAGATACTCTTTTGCATGCGCTTAACAGGTAGTGAGTCAGCCAATCAGATGATAGTACCTACTCGTTCGTTCTAGCCGCGATCCAAAATGCCTTCATACACAATTTCGCTTCGAGATTCATTCCTGCTACAATAATTGGCCCCTGATCGTTAGGTCAAGATGGCATACTACAATTAAGAACCATCAGCTTATTATCTGAAGCACAGAATATCGGGCATGATCCTGTGTTAAGGAAGGCCAAAACAGGCTGCCAGTAAATCCGGCTGTTTAAGAAATGACGTAGCTTTAATTTACCTGTAGTTAGGGCACCTCTGGGGAATAAAATGAAATCTAGAATACTGCTTTTATAATTCATATGAAGAATCACACGATGACCATTTCCAGCTTTTCATCTCAAGAGTTTAGTAATATCAAAAACAGTAAATTCAACAACCAGAATTCGATGTGTCTTTTCACATTTTCCACTCACATGACTAGGTGGAATGACGATTGCTGGAATGGTTCGTTTAAAAGGTTTATGGCTTTCCCATTACTTGACCTCACTCAATTACCGCCGCTAGTGACCTCGACGTCGATGAGGAAAAAATAAATCTTTCAGTAGCAAGGTAGAAAGAAAGCCGACACTCCTAATAAAAATTATATAATATTCTGATAATCTAATCGAAAATGTGCTGAATTATCGGGGTAAGTGTTCTGAGAGAACCTACTATTTGCTCACAGTTCTGGGAGATTTTATTGTGTGTGGTAATTTTATGTTATACCAAGGGTACATCAATAATTTAAAAAACGTGTGCATAATACTGCAGTCTGATATGGTGTTGTCCTTTAATACAACGGAAATAACATTGTACTGAGATCCCCCACAGCTCAGCTCAACTCAGTTCTTGCCCCAAGAATTAATAAGTACAATGTAGTATTTATGCTCTAAAACATGATGCTCAGAAATTGGTGAAAAGCAATGAGTTGGCGTTCAGTGCTTGCTTGCAGTGATACTGGCCAACCTGGTTAAGGTTTCTGGCTGTTTTTCATATTCGTGTAGGCAAACGGAGTGATTCATAATTTCCGCCCAAAAAATATAGGTTCGTAAACAGAATTTTAGTATAAATAAACTGTTCTCGGGATTCCAGCCGCGTTAAAAGTCACACTCATGGGACGTTTCGAAGGCGTCTATCTCAGCCCTCATTTTCAAAGTGAAAATGAATTTTAGGACTGAGACAGACGCCTTCGAAACGTCCCACAAGTGTGACTTGTTTACGCGGCTGGAAGCCCGAGAAGAGTTTACTTATATACAATGAAAAACTTCGATCTAGAATTTAAAGATATAGGTTGCAGTGCTCTGACCTTTCGGAGAGATCTTTGGCGATATCGACGGGGCTCGGCTGCACGCCGACGGAGCGCCGGCTGCGATGCACGGCGGTCTTCCCGCTCTTCCAGCTGGCTGACTGGCTGCTGGGGACACTGCTAGGCGCTTTGGCTTCCTCCGGGATTGGCGCACTGATGGGCTTTACTGCGCTCGTCATCACAAACACATTCTGCTTCTCTCCTGTGAGCAACCACCATGGACTGCTGTGTTCAATAGCGATACCACATTTAAAGAAATTAATTGTAATGCAGCATCGCATAATTTATTCATGTATTGCACAAACTGACTAATTCAGATCCTTGGGGAGCAGAAAGGCTAGTAATGGTGAAGTGGCCCGCTCTTCTGACGTTTCATAATTTATTAATAAGACATTTAAGAAGGTGCGTAGAACAATATTTCATTTCGTTGGTCTGTTGATACTGGTGTGCGAGCGGCAAAACCCTTCACTACGCAACCCTCCACGGAATGCAAGGTGCGGCACCTTTTGTTGTTGAGTGTGGGTGGTTGCAAATGGGGGCGAGAGATAAATAACCCCACATTCCTGTGGTGGCCAAGACCTGTTTGGCCCATGGAGCAAAGAAAAGAGAGGAGACCATGTAAGGGACCTTCTCCATACAACGAAGTGAAGCCGAGAGGATAACGGTGGGGTGGAGAGATCGCCATACTGGTCGGGCCAAGAAACACAGGGAATGTACGGACGAATTTCTTCGTTTTTAACCTTCGCATTACTAAAAAATGAGGTCTTATGGAGTCACATTTATAAATACCCTAATTGATATAACCTAAAAACATTAGAATTTAAGAAAAACAAGCTGCTAAATAATTTTTTATATGAATTTTGTATACCGAAATAAAACTTTTTTTCTCCCTACAGTCGCATTTAAGAACACGTAAGCGAAACCTGTAATTCACATCACATAAAAAGAACTCGTACTCTCTGACTGTTAACTGAGCTATCACTACTTTTTTATATGGTCTACAACATCATTGTTCTTTTAATCAATGTATTCTATGTGAGTATTACATAAATGTTGATTTTTGTATTTGTTTTGAACACTCCATATAATCTTTGCTTGTTTTTTTTATATTAATAAATGTAAGTTACATGATTATAATTCCCATGAAAATAATCATACATATTATTTCTATAAGGTTTTCTTTGTCACAAGCCATTATTTTCCTTCAAACATAACCGAAATCGATAAATGAAGCATCATTTTAAAGACTGAGGTATTGTAACATAGTAGTTCATAATATTGGTAAATTAAAAGTTTAAAGAATTTATAAAAAAGAATAGCAAGTCTAATAAATATTGTTTACTCCGAGATGTTTGAAAAGATAGGATCTCGGAAAAAAGGGAAGTTGTGAGAGAATTGTTGAGTAGAGCGAACGACTAAGATAAGATTGATCTAGCATCACATTGAGTTTGGAAATAATAAGAGTTGTATAATGAGAAATTTTGAACATCATATTAGCGTTAAAAATAAATGGATTAAATCATGAGTAGAAACGAACCTGTGAATCTTTGGATATCAAGATTGTCACAAACACGATCGTTGTTGGTATGAGATAACTTTTAAGCGAACAAACGAAAGAAATAAATTGACCGAGATTATAATCAAAATTCAGTCTACAAAATATATTTATTTAATTACATGGTTGTCATATTTAATGCGACAGTATTCACTTTGGTCATATCATCTTTAAAGAAACTATTTTTTTTTCAATTTCGACCATTAAAGGGAAAAACATCAATATTTTTTTAAAAAAAACTGCTTTTTGAGTCACGAGCCATTTATCTCCCTGGATACCTAACTGAAATCGTTAAAAGTATGATTTTAAAGATTAAGATCTCCGTTTTGGTGATATCATATATTAAGACAGGAATTTTTTGGAATTCGACCCTTAAAGGGCAAAATATAAATATTTCTACAACGCATTTTTGTGTCACGAGCCATTTATCTACCTTGATATCTAACCGAAATCGACGAATGAGGTATTATTTTAGAGATTATGGTCTCCGCTTTGGTAAAATCATATCTTAAGAACGAGATTTTACGGAAATAGGCTCTTAAAGGGCATAGGTATCAATATTTCTAAAACGCTTTTATGTGTCACGAGCCATTTATCTCCCTTCATATCTAACCGATGTAGATAAATGAGATATCATTTTAAAGATTAAGGTCTCCGCCGTGGTAACATCATATATTAAGAAATAAATTTTTCGGAATTCGATCCTTAAAGGGCGTAATTATAATTATTTCCACAACTTTTTTTTTTGTCATGAGCTATTTATTGTAACGCTTTAGCGTCGCTTGTCGTTGATTTGATTGTAGTTATAATTATGAATAACTCAATTCTTTAGATCCAAAATATATCGTTTATTTTATATCATTCGGGACTACTAGGAATTATAATGGAATTGGTTATTCTCAGAAGATGTAGGTTCGTTTTTAGGCAATATGTTTCTCGAGCATTCAATCTACTCTGATACCTATCGTCTCACAAGTCCTAATCTCCATAGCAACTTACAACTCATTACTTTTTCTCTCTAAGAGTATATATATTATTAGTTTTTTATCTACTCTCAGAGATCAAAAATATAATTTTCTTATGCAAGTATTTCTGTTCTGTCACATTATCTCCCTTGATGTCTAACCCAAATCGAGAAATGAGGTATTATTTTAGGGAGTATGTTCTCCGCTTTGATCAAATCATATTTTAAGAAAGGATTTATTCGGAATTCCACCATTAAATGACAAAATTATCATTATTTCCGTAACGTAGTTTTTTTAAAATCATGAGCCATTTATCTCACTTGATATCTAACCGAAATAGATAAATGAGCTTTCCATATTTAAGGTTTCTGCGTTGGTCACATCATATCTTAAGAAAGGAATTTTTCGGAATTCGACCCTTCAAAGGCAAAGGTACCATTATTTCCACTTTTTTTTCCGAGCCATTTATCTCCATCGACACAACCTAAATCGATAAATGAGGCATCATTTCAAAGATTAAGATCTCCACTGAGGCAACAATATAAATTAAGAACGAAATTTTTTGGAATTTGACCCTTGAAGGACAAAAGTAATAACTGAGAATGTCTCATGTATGAGACATTCCAGAGCCAAGCCGCTGGAGGGCAGCAGCATATATCACAGATATATTGATAAATTGCTTCATTGGCGTCTACTTTTGTTACGTACCTGTTTCACTAAACAATAAACAAGTGAAACAAATGAGTCGGTTCTTCTTTTATCCTATTACAAACCCCCAATCTAACTGTTCATTGTATTCGCGAAATCTTTGCATCGGTCATCTAGTTGTATCTTTAAATGGGAATTGCTTAGGTAAATTTTGGAAGTCTCATCATTTTATTCCAGTGTTCCACATCACGCTGACATAAATCAAATGAATTTTGATATACAAACAAAAGTTAACGCACTGCGAAAATTAGTATCATAATAACAGTGGTAGAAACTGCGATAACACAGCTTTAAAAAATAAGATGTGGGAGTACGCGGGTTCAATACCCCCTCCGGCCATCCAGATTTCAGTTTCAGTTAAACCGTAGTAAGACTTAAGAGAGTGAAAATTGACCACACAATTGCTGAAAGTAATACTCTAGCTCCGAAATTACGAAATTTGTTCGCTGGTTGTTTGACGTGTTTCTTGATGAAAGTACGAGTACATAAGGAAAAGTTGAGTTCACTCTATAAATGCAAGGTTAGTTTGTCTGATATTCACAAATAGCCAAAGTTTTTATCCACAGCAGATCCTGTTTTCGTATTTCAAGCACGTGTACACTAATGATATTATTACATTATTGCTTACCTTCGACGAGTAGAAATGCATTTACAATCTTTACTGCGCGGATCCCGAAGACCTTAAATAATTAACCTGACAGCATGGTACTCTCAACAGTTTAACGTAGGGAAGATCATAACTATGTTTTAGATAATGTTTCCGAATAGGTTATGTAGGCAAAATACCGTAGCGAATGTAAGTATTTTATAACCTGTCATAAAAACTAAAACTTAACTTACTTGGAGACCATCAGACCTGTTCAGAACAGATTTTGATCCCCCGAGTATATGTTGAAGGGTAATTACTGCATATGTCTGTGTTACAATTATTTATTCAAAATGAGCCTTGGGTATCGAGAAATTAACGCAGAAACATATGTAAATATCTTTTAAATACTATAATTTTGAACATGTTACTTAGAAGTTTCAGCGTAGTGTATGTGGTCAGGCACTAGCTTCCTATTTTGCGAACCCAGGTTCAAATCCCCATACTGCCAAATATTTTTATTTCTTTTTTTTATGCAGTAATCATTGATTTTATTTCATTTAAAATTCATTTACGAAATTTTATTGTGAAAAATAACTTTTAAAACAAAACATTACAGAACATACAGTCCCAACTTTTTTTTTTAGAAAATCATTATTTCATTGTTTATTGTTTTTTTTTTTTATGAAAAGGTATATTTCATGTTCATGGTTTCTATACTTGTATCTCTACAATTAATATCGTAAAGTAAATAAATTACAGCCAGAAGGTTGGGGTTTTTGCCCCCCTATCACAGTTATACTTATTTCCGGTCAGTGGTGGTAGCATGTAAATGTTTGAAACTAACATAATGTCTGTTATTTAGCATAATAAAAATTCGTAAATGAATTTTAAATGAAATAAAATCAATGCTCAATGATTACTCCATATAAAAAAACAAATAAAAATATTTGCCAATATGGGGATTTGAACCCGGGTTCGAAAAATGGGAAGTTGGCACCTGACCACATACACCACGCTGAAGCTTTTAAATAATTAGTTAAAATTATAATATTTAAACTATATTCACATATGTTTCCGCGTTAATTTCTCAATACCCAGGGCTCATTTTGAAGAAATAATTGTAACACAGACATATGGAGTAAATACCCTTCAACATATACTCGGGGGATCGAAATCCGTTCTGAACAGGTCTGATGATTCCCAAGTTAGTCCGCAACCCGCAGGTTGGTTGGATCCTCCAGAAGGAGGCATACTAAGCCATTGTGTCAAAGGTAGGACGGCCAGTTCCTATCCTCTGGGACCTACAGTTTAACGTGGAATCCGAACCACGGAGCGTCCTGGCATAGCTCATATGATTAAACACAACTCTCAAAATTTCTGCGCCTTCCGGGATTCGTGCCCGGTGCAGGAGCAGCGAAAGCAAGCACTTTAGCCACTGAGCTACCAGAACGATTACATTAAACAGGAAAGACAATTTGAGTTCTTTTAACAATTGAGTGGAGTGCTATTTTAAAAGCATTACGCACAAAACTATACAATTATAGAGATAGTGGTGCTGTTGGTGATGAGTGTTCATATTGTTTGTCGAAAATACTACACTTTGCTGGTGTGCATACATTATAGTCATTAGCTAAGGGGGGTAGATTTCTGGGACAGCACAAAAGGGGACAAAAATGGATCTGTCTGCTTACCGTAGTAGAAGGTGAATGACGAAGATGTGACTCTTGTGAAGAAATTAAATTCGTATTCAGATGTGAGCATAGAAAGGACTTCGAGGGAAGAAATGTTTATTCCAAAACATAAAATAAAGAATGTAAGGTGAGAAGGCTGAAGTAATTGGTATGAATAGGACATAGTAAAGTTAAGCGACAGCAAGGCGACAAGCAAAACTTGAAACAACGGAACAAGGAAGTATTAGCAGCAAAGAGGAAAGGTTTGTGTATGAGGTATATTACTGGTGCAGGGGGACCACTGAGTGATGCATCTATTTTTTTTTTTTAATCGCTGCCTCAACGGCGTTATGTAGCCTCGCTACTGTCTGTAGCTTTATCTACTGTATCATATTGGTTGGTTTTGGGATCATAATATACACGTTAGGGAAAAACCCGGCTTTAGCCATTACATAATGACCTTAGAGGGAAACCCTTGCTTATTGTTATCGCCTGGTGGGGATGAGCGTAGTTAACAACTGCGTGAGCAGTTGTACGACCATCCCTAGTTGATTTTCTTGTGGCTGGCATTGACAAAGGTTGTTATGTAGATGCTCATCGTGTCTGGTCAGGTGGTTATGATTGGTCAGGTGGCCGTGGGTGGTCTTATCCTTCGTCGATCTTGGTGGTGTCGTGATCTTCTCTGTGCTGGTGTGGGGGTGGCTCCTGTTGATGGCCGCTTGCAGCTTCCTCCTCAGTGGGCAGCCCCCGTAGCTGGCCGCGTGAACCATGGCGCAGTTGGCGCAAGTTGGTGTCGCTTCACGCGGTCTGGTGCACACCAACACGCTGTGATTTTCCCCGCAGCGAACGCACCGAACTTGGTTCCGGCAATCCTTCGATCGATGCCAGAATCCCTGGCACCTGAAACATTGATCAACGGTTGACAATGATGATTTCTTCCTGCGGGGTTTCTTCTTGGTACTCCGGCCGTTTTGTTTCTTGACTTGGATATTGGCTGCCTCAACAGCTTTGATTTCTGATGGCGTTGACTGCTTGGATTCGTTGGGTGGTCGGAGGCTTTCATCTCGTGTGACCTCCGTTCCTCGGTTGGTTGCAGTGTTTGAGATGCTATCAGTTTCCGGAAGCCCTGCGCCTCCACATTGGACGAACTGGAATTGAATGCTGTGGCTCTCGAGGAAATCCTTAACCGCCCAACTCCGTTGGGCTCGCACATGTTACGAGCAGGTTGCCCGGTGTCAACCCTGTCGGCGCCCGCGATGCCACTACTTGGTGGTCTGCACTAGGCGTGGCGTCGAGGTGCTTGGGCAAGGACGGTGTTCTTGGAGATTCCGGTCCTTTAAGGCCATCGGTAGTTCCGTCTTTTCTTGAGGTTTGCGATTCATCTTCCTTGCTAGACGAAGATGAAGGTTGGTGTGGTTCGCAATATAGCACTCGATGTAGTTCTTCAAAATAGTCATCCTCTCTGAACTCCTTGCTGAGGATGACAGGAAGGCTGAAAACCGTGACCAGTCTTTCTTCTTGTCAGTGATGGGCGTGGCGAGGTGACTTCCCGTCGCTGAGGATGCACAGGAACTTGTTTCTTGGTATTTCCCATGCATACTCTTTACTCCCGGACTTGACTCGGAGTTGGATTATGCATGGTTGAACCTGGGCGTCGAGGTATTTCTTCCACCAGCTTCGGGATGTGTACTGTCCTTTTGCCATGAAGATTTCGCTGTACTTGCCAGATGTACAACGGATGTAGATCAATGTCTCCGCCTCCTCAAAGTCGGGGTCGTCGAATCCAATCTAGGAATTGCTCTGGCTATTTAAGAAAATTGAAGGGAAGGAATTCAGCCAATTGGAGATATGGATGGAGAAGAAGGGACTGATATTAAGTAAGTGGTTTAATGAGACCGTTAAGGAATAGCAATAAGGTATGGGAGAGGAAACATCAGAAAAGGAAATTCTCCGCATTAAACAATTTTAACATTTGGAAATAGATCGGGAAAAAAAAATCAGGTAGGTTTTTTGTTGTTATTGTCATATCTCTGGACTGGTTCGATGCAAGCCTCCATTTATCCCTATCATGCACTAACCTCTTCATCTCAACATATTCCTTCCACCCCGCGTTTTAAGGAAACTAAAAGAATGTAAAGAAGCCGGTATGCATATATTACTGCAACAAATTTAAGATACATGGATACGACGTTATAACCTACTTTACTTGCTGTTTTCCAGCAGACTGGAAAAGTGCCATAGTAGTACGGTCTATAAAGGACGGATAGCAAATAGGGTATTGAAAATTACAGCGCGATTAACTTGAGCTCAGTGGTCGCTAAGTTGATTCACAGACTGATATTCAGCCCCGCTAGAAATGACTGTAAGGAAAGAGACTGTTTTGAAAAACGGTAACATGGGTTAAGACGAGGAATTTATGTGAATCCCAGTTAGTGCACTATAATGCAAGGTATTTCGGATGAAAACGACAAGGAGGGTCAACTTGACAGTGTAGCACTATATCTTTCTAAGCCATTTGTCAGAGTAAGCCATAAAAGGGTGGTAAATAAGGTAAAAACCATTGGAGTGGATAAAAGAATGACCTTCTGGGTAGAGGAATTCTTAAAAGTTAGAAACCAGTAGATTAAGGTAGGAAATGCAGTATCAAAAGAGGGAGAAATAAGAATGGGAGTTCCACAGGATAGCGTATTGGAGCCATTATTATTTCTGATGAATGATTGTGTTAATAGCTTACTGACAGATTGATTATATAATTTGAAGTAATAGGATCGCAATGAGAGAGGATTGTGAAAATATAAAGAGGGATTTAGACAGTATATCTAGCTGGATATGTCAACATGGAATGAGAAGAATGCCAAGAGATGCACAGATCAAAATAATTATAGATTGGGGAAGAATTGCTTGTTTAAGACCTTACGTGGATATATCTGAGTGAAACAGTTGATAATAAACTCAATTGGCAGTGGTAGGGAGAGGCTTTAAAATTTCTAATCTGTTGTAGTGAATGATAAGGGATTAAAAGTGAGGGTAATGAGTTACAAAATCTTGGTGTGACCAGGGGCGGATCCAGGGGGGGGGGCCTGGTGGCTCAAGCCCCCCCCCCCAAAAGTATCTAGTTCCACCCCCGACATTGTAATTTTGGAGACTTTTTTTTTTTTTTTTTAGCTCTATACGGATTCGAGGCCCGAGGAGGCTATAAAGACTACCCCATGGCCGACTCAAGCCTCCCCCAAAACCAAAATTCACTCAAGCCAAGCTCCTCCCAAACCAAAATCCTGGATCCGCCCCTGGGTGTGACCAATGCTTGAATGTGGCGGTGTATAATGGCACCCACATTTTGGGTATCAAAAACAGGAGTTGGAGAAGGTGCAAAAGAGGGCTGCTCGATTTGTTTCTGGAAATTACTATTAGAAAACAATGGGAAACCTATGTAGTGAAGAAGCTGGCTTAGGAGTCATTGAAAGACAGGAAGGAATCAAGAGATTTTTGGGAGTATAGAAAGCGTATATTGGCGATGAGGTAGGAATGGATGTTAGTTGAAGAATTGGAAGCAGTGCACGGAAGAGAAAAAATTATGACTACAGGCTGGCGCGTGATATCATGCTGAAGAGAATAGGAAAATCTTTCGTTTGTAGACAGTGGTGGGAGGGGGGGATAAGGTTTTTTTTCCCTAACTGCTTAACGTCTCTTAACAGCGAGGTCTTTAGAGACGGGAAAGGATGGGGGGCAAGGAATGGGTAGGAATTCGGCCATGGTTTTTTGAAGGAAGCATCCCGGCATTCACCTGGAGTGATTTGGGGAAACCATGGAAAATCCAAATCTGGATGCCCGGACAGGGATTCGAACCGCCGTCCTCCGGAATGCGAGGCCAGAACGCTAATCGTTACACCACCACGCTCGGTGGGAGCGTGAGTAAATTACCGAGGGAAATAAACAATATGCCAGAAACACTGAAATAATTTAAAATTGTAAACGGCACAGTAGATAGGTGGCGATATTGTACGCAAAGAAATGGTAAAATAGGTGTGTAGGGAAATTGTCACATAGGAATGTGCACATTAAAATTAGATTTTTAATGTTTTTACGTAAGACGTCGACAACGATTAGGAATAATGCATTTTTGTTTTAATTGTTAGTCATAGTGGTATTGTAAGCTTGAGTAGATGCTGTATTTGTAGGATTGATCCTTCCTCCATGGAAGTAAGCCAGGATCCCGGCTATCCAACTCAATCTTTGCACTGCTACTCACAATGGCTGAGGCGTGTATGGAGTCTGCACTCTGCAGTGCTTAAGAACTGGCGGCAGTCAAAGAAACTGTTAACAATGAAATTTCAAGTTAATCTTGTATTCTGCGATTTAACAACCCGCAGATATAATTTCCGCGTGAGTGCAAAAGCCCGAAGCAGAAGAGGGCAAGTGTAAAATTTATGCATCGGATAGCGGATATATATCTTAGATAATTTAGAGTTTCATTTTCACGATAATTGTTGAGTTGTAGACCTTCAAAATCACTCTCGCCACACTATGCCAGGATAATTTCAGTCCTCAACGAAAATATTTTCTGGTCTCCTCACAATCACATCAATGTACATTAACACAATGTGAGAAATGATTAGCAGTCAAATTGCATTAAAAACTGTGATTATTTCTAAATTTAGGAACCAGTTTGAAAACTCGAAAATCTTAATAAAACAAAGTAATGGCCCACCCCTTTAAATCTGACAATGGACAAGTCGGAAACTTTGCGTCAGTTTCTGGAAGTGAACAAGGAGAAAAAACAAAAGAAATATATATACTATTACATACGGTTTATGATACTGAAGTGTCACACAAGGAAGCAAAGCTGGCCGATTTGTTGCAGGCGATGTATGGGATCGATGTAACGGCATTAAGTTCAGAGCGAGAACAGATTTTGAGGTGGCAAGAAATATTTACAGAGAACTTTACGGAGATAATAACTGCTACAGCTCACCGTCCCGGGATACTTTATCTTCCTCTTCTTTCTCATAGGATTCCGTTCTTACTTCTTTTTCATCTGCTAAATCCTCTTCCGACCCGTAGTTGATCCTCGGCAGAATCCAGGTGGGCACGGGACCTTCCTCCCCAGGCCACCTGGGAGCCAGGTTGGGATCGTCGTCGCTTGTGGGACTGGTGAATCTAAGTGAAGTTTTTGAACAACCACAAGAGCCTTTGTCAAGTCTGCTTCTGCTGCACGATGTTGACACGGATTTTTTTCCGTAGTCACCGCGACTATCGCAAGAGGGCGTATTCGACGACACTCCAGGTCTCGGCGAAGACTGGCCGCTGCTGGCTGTGCTCGCAGCGTCCTCTGGTAACCCGTAGGTCTCCAAGCACTTGGACATTGAACAGGGGCTCTGAGGACAGCCAACAAAGTTATATCAGATAAGCATGACAAATGGCAATTAAACTTACGGGATAATTGTAATCTACAGATTTTTTCTTAATATCAGTTTGCCTTGAACCAACTGAGTGCAAAAAGAGGCAAACAGAAACATTATTATCAAATATTGGAACAATGTTGTCTCTCAGAGAAGCAAATGAATAATTTACCACGTTACTGTTTTCACATGTAATCTGAATAGGTAATAAGAGAAATATCAGTAAGGAATCAGGAGCGCAGCTATCGGAGGGCTAGGCGGTGCCGGGCACGCTCAGGGGGCCCAAGCTAAGGGCCCAAAATATATATATATATTTTTTTAAATTTTTTTTTTTTGCACCGGGGCCCTGTAAGGAATAGGCAACTAAAATGAAATTTCTCAAAAGCAAAATATGAGTTAAAACTATGTACGGAATACGAAATGAGGAAGATTTTTTTTTTTTAATTGCTTTACGTCTCTCAACAGCGAGGTCTTTAGAGACGGGCTGAAATGAGGAAGAGAAAATACTGTGGAATGTACTTAAAGGAATATTCATAAAGGAGGAAAGACAAATAGTATTGAAAATTACAGGCCGATTAGTATGACATCAGTGATAGGCAAAATGATGGAATGAATAATATGCACTGTCGCGAAAGGCATTCGCGAGGGTTCGCGAATTATAATTATTTAAAAGGAGTTAGATTTATTTGAATTGTGAATGTTAAAATACTAGGAGCCAGCCAGCCAACACGGAGACGGGAGGTCATTAAGCAAACGCATTAGGAAACTATTAAGACATCCACTGCACGTCAACAGAGGGAAAGTCTGGAGTGCCTCAAGGAAGGTGACAATATTAAGACACAGACTTTCAAAGCCGGACCTAGGCACGGAAGAAACCGGGAGGCAGGGAAAGGTCACTGAAAGAGAGTTTCCAACCTTACAAAATCTCACGTGGAGGTCCATGTGATGCGGACGTGTCTGACCACAGATTAGCTTCTGGAAAGGACGATAGGACGGAGATTGACGTCATTAAGCAGTATAAATAGTGGTGGCTGAGCTAACAAACGTCAGAGTAGGAACGACTGCCAGTGAGTGGGGTCGTAGCTGCCTAGTGCCGGGGGCCTAGCAGCACTGCACAGTAGAGTAGCGGAGTCAGAGGGCTAGGACTTCGATTCTCAACTCCAGTCTCAGTTGGAAATTGAGACTTAGGTTTCCACATAGGTGGGAAGGCACTCACTTAGATTCATGGATGTGGGAGATTGGAATTTCCCGCTGATCAACCCTCAGGGGAATGTTATTCCATATAGGATGATAGTGGTAGCCATGCGAAGGATTCGTCAACGGCTAGAGCGACTTAGGGCACGATTGACATCGATCTAGGTATTGCAACATTAATTTACCAGTGCCCCGCCCCTCTCCTTGGGACTTTATCGGTTTTTCGTGAGTTGCAAGTTTGTTTCTTGTAATTTCTATGTGTTTGTTTATTTCTACCAGTTATTCCACTCCGAGTTCCCCTGTCTGAAAACCCGAATCCAACTTAGTTCTGAGATTTCTAAAGGTAACTTTAGACAGTCTCCTCTGAGCTCTCATCTTCCGAACCGCTCGCGGAAGTAAAAGCCAACCAGGACGCAACATAGGACCTTTTAAATTTGGTGTCAATAGTGTGGGGTTTTGGCAAGGTTTTTGGCAAGGTTTTTCGCAGGTCAGCACTGCAACAGCGGTAGCCTACGTTGCCACAGACTTGAGGAATAGGAGTTTAGAATTTTCTGGTAGCACTCAGCCCGAAGTCAGGTCAGACTGACGGCTTGGAGAATAAGACCGACAAAAGGAGGGGGTAGCGAAATAAGTAGGCGACAGAAGAAAGAAGAG
>CM061919.1:239448639-239594901 GCA_031002005.1 Vandiemenella viatica
CATCTGGTTGTTGTGGGCCATTTCCTCAATTGCGATAAATAATATTTATATGAATAATTACCTATGCAATTGAATATTTGTTTATTTCACCGAACGCGTTTCACTTCATGTCTGAAGCATCTTCAGCGGTTCGTTCTGTGGGGTATTTTTACATGAATTAGTTTCTTATATGCTAATTTGTACATGGGGCTTATGTTAATAAATATACAATTCTACTTACAATTCAATTACTGGCATAGATCTATGCCGGTAATATCATTTTGCATCTTCATTTTTGCGAGTATCAAGTCACTTGCACTGAGCACTGAATTTAACATTTATTCTGTGTGTTGTACTTTCTTACGATAATTACCGTGTGTGTTTACTGTGGTGTATTTGGCATGGCGGTAGGTTTGTTTATCGTTTGTCTTCTGTTTCCTTGGTGGATGGCGCGCTTTTAAATATACGTTTGTGTTCAGATTAGTGTGTTTGGTGTATTTTTGGTTATATCTTTTGAGGTGGGTGTTTGTGTTTCTTATTTTCTTTTAAGAACTGTGTACAGTGTTGGGTCCGTCAGGTTCGTGTATTCATTTATTATGTTTTTTCCTTCTGCCAGTGATTTTTGGATGTGGTAATTTTCTTGAAAGTTAGTAGTTGTGGTTTACTGTTGTTTATAGTTAGTAATTTCCATATCTTTCTCAATTTTTGTAGGCTGGTGATTGTATTCTAGTAGGTGCTCTGCGAAAGTTGAGTGGTTATTATATTTTAGTGCTCTTAGGTGTTCTTTGTATCTGGTTTCGAATTCCTGCACGTTTGGCCTATGTATTCTGCATTGCAGTCACTGCAAGTTAATTTTGTATATACCTGAATTGTGAAATATGTGTTTTGTGTGTTGTTTATGATATTTTTCTGTATTGAGTTGTCTGTTCTAAATGCTATCCTGAGTCCTTTGTTTTTTCAGGAATTGTTTGCTATTTTGTGAGTGTTCTTGTTTATGTAAGTCAATGTGTGCCACTTTTGTGTTTTTGCTTCTGTTTGTGCTGTGCTATATAGTGTTGAGTTCATGTGGGTGCTTGTACTTGCTTGTTGTGGAGTTAGTGTAGTATTTTGTGTTGTTCTTGGTATTTGTTTTTTGATTGGTTCTGTTTATTTGGTGTACTCTGTTTTCTTTGTATCCATTTTTGGTGGCTATGTGTATGATTGTGTTAAGTTTCTGTTCTTGTATTTGTCCTTGTTTAGTGGTGTCCTATTTAGTCTGTTGAGCATGAATCTGATAGCTGATTCTTATGTGCTTGTGGGATGGTTTGAGTTTGAGCCTATTATCATGTCTGTTGTGGTAGGTTTCCTGTATATTTCAAATTGGAGAAGATTGTTGTGATAGTTATGGTGAGGTCTAGGAAACTGAGTTTTCCTTCCTTTTCTTTTTCCAAAGTAAAATTTATGTTTTTGTGCATGGTTGGCTGAGATATGTTGATGACATCCTGTGCTTAGTAGATGAACCAGAAGATAGAGTTAACCAATTTCACACAGATCCATCCTTTCCCGTCTCTAAAAGACCTCGATGTTAAAAAGAGACGTAAAGCAGTTAAAAAAAAAAAGTATCTAGGTTAACAAGGGCCCCGGTGCAAAAAATATTTTGGGCCCCTTGAGCGGCGCTTGGGGGCCCTTTTTAGCTTGGGGTCCCCGGTGCACGGCACCGCCTAGCCCTCCGATTCCTTACTGATATTTCTCTTATTACCTGTTCAGATTACATGTGAAAACAGTAACGTGGTAGATTATTCATTTGCTTCCCTGAGAGACAATATTGTTCCATCACTTGATAATAATGTTTCTGCTTGCCTCTTTTTGCACTCAATTGGTTCAAGGCAAACTGATATTAAGAAAAAATCTGTAGATTACAATTACACCGTAAGATTAATTGCCATTTGTCATGCTTATCTGATATAACTTTGTTGGCTGTCCTCAGAGCCCCTGTTCAATGCCCAAGTGCTTGGAGACCTACGGGATACCAGAGGACGCTGGGAGCACAGCCAGCAGCGGCCAGTCTTCGCCGAGACCTGGAGTGTCGTCGAATACGCCCTCTTGGGATAGTCGCGGTGACTACGGCAAAAAATCCGTGTCAACATCGTGCAGCAGAAGCAGACTTGACAAAGGCTCTTGTGGTTGTTCAAAAACTTCACTTAGATTCACCAGTCCCACAAGCGACGACGATCCCAACCTGGCTCCCAGGTGGCCTGGGGAGGAAGGTCCCGTGCCCACCTGGATTCTGCCGAGGATCAACTATGGCTCGGAAGAGGATTTAGCAGATGAAAAAGAAGTAAGAACGGAATCCTATGAGAAAGAAGAGGAAGATAAAGTATCCCGTGACGGTGAGCTGTAGCAGTTATTATCTCCGTAAAGTTCTCTGTAAATATTTCTTGCCACCTCAAAATCTGTTCTCGCTCTGAACTTAATGCCGTTACATCGATCCCATACATCGCCTGCAACAAATCGGCCAGCTTTGCTTCCTTGGGTGGCACTTCAGTATCATAAATCGTATGTAATGGTATATATATATTTCTTTTGTTTTTTCTCCTTGCTCACTTCCAGAAACTGACGCCAAGTTTCCGACTTGTTCATTGTCAGATTTAAAGGGGTGGGCCATTACTTTGTTTTATTAAGATTTTCGAGTTTTCAAACTGGTTCCTAAATTTAGAAATAATCACAATTTTTAATGCAATTTGACTGCTAATCATTTCTTACATTGTGTTAATGTACTTTGATGTGATTGTGAGGAGACCAGAAAATAGTTTCGTTGAGGAGTGAAATTATCCTGGCATAGTGTGGCGAGAGTGATTTTGAAGGTCTACAACTCAACAATTATCGTGTAAATGAAACTCTAAATTATCTATTTTATTTATTTTTAAAAAAAGATACAAATACTTTTGTAAAAAAAACTTTTATTTTCTGATTCTACACACTTTTACCTATTTTTTCTACATAGTTACCTTGTTTATTTAAGCACTTGTCATACCGTACAACTAAGTTTTTAATTCCCTCTTCAAAGAATTCGGCCGCCTGCTCCGACAGCAAGAGTTCACGGCCGCTTTCACTTCATCGTTGTCATTGAAGCGCTGCCCGCCAAGATGGTGTTTCAGGTACCGAAAAGGTGAAAATCGCTAGGAGCAAGGTCGGGGCTGTATGGTGGATGGTCCAAAACTTCCCAGCCAAAAGAATCAATCAAATCCCGAGTCTTTTGAGAGGTGTGAGGCCTAGCGTTATCGCGCAGGAGCAAAACTCCTTTTGTCAGCATGCCGCGCCTTTTGTTTTGAATTGCTCTGCGGAGCTTCTTTAGAGTTGCACAGTAGGCATCTGAGTTGACTGTCGTTCCTCGTGGCATAAAGTCCACTAGCAAAACACCGCGCCGGTCCCAGAACACAGTTGCCATAATCTTGCGCTTTGACAGCGTCTGTTTGGCTTTGACCTTGACGGGTGAGGTTGTGTGTCGCCATTTCATCGATTGTCGCTTGCTTTCGGGAGTGATATTGGATACCCATGTTTCATCTCCAGTGACAATTTGACTCAACATGTCATCCCCTTCATCCTCGTAACGAATCAAAAAGTCCAATGAAGTGGCAAATCTCTTCCCTTTGTGGTCCTCTGTGAGGAGTGTGGGTACCCACCGAGAACACAGTTTCTTAAACTTTAGGTTTTCAGACACAATTTTGTACAAAACCGATCTTGAAACTTGTGGAAATTCCAAAGAAAGAGTGGAAATTGTGAATCTTCTGTCCTCACGAATCTTTGTTTCGACTGCAGCCACCAAATCATCAGTGATCACAGAGGGCCGGCCTGAGCGTTCTTCGTCATGGACGTTTTGACGGCCATTTTTTAAACTCTCTAACCCATTGACGCACTTTACCTTCACTCATTGCATTCAAGCCATAAACTTCTGTTAACTGACGATGAATTTCTGCAGCTGATAGGCTTCTCGCGGTCAAAAAACGTATCACTGACCGTATCTCACACGCGGCGGGCGATTCAATAATCGTAAACATTATAAAGTAGCACAGCGATGCGTACACGTCAGCTACAGAGCTGCAACTGGCATCAGTGTGAACGGGAAGGATGCCGGCAAGTGGCGCGGTGGATTGTTGCGGCGTCCGCGCGAACTACGGGACTATACGCGCGAACGGCCCTTACTTAAAAAACAACCCTCGTATATCCGCTGTCCGAAGCATAAATTTTCCACTTGACCTCTTCCGCTTCGGGCTGATTGATTTACACTCTCTCGGAAATTATGTCAGCAGGTTGTTTAAAACGCAGAATACAAGATTAACTTGAAATTTCATTGTTACCAGTTTCTTTGATTGCTGTCATTTCTTAAGCACTGCAGACTCCACGCCTCAGCCATTGTGAATAGCAGTGGAAACATTGAGTTGGAGAGCAGGGCTCTTAGCCTACTTCCATAGAGGAAGGGTCATTCCAACAAATACAGCATCTACTCAAGCTTACGATACCACTAGGACTAACAATTAAAACAAAAATGGCTTATTCCTAATCGTGGTCAACGTTGTACGTAAAAACATTGAAAATTTAATTTTAATGAGCACATTCCCATGTAGCAATTTCCCTACTAATTTATTTTACCATTTATTTGCGTACAATATCGCTCCTATCTACTTTTGCCGTTTACAATTTTTAATTCTTTCAATGTGTCTGGCATATTGTTTATTTCCTTCGGTAATTTATTTACCTCCCCCATCCTCGCTCCTCTGTCTACAAACAAACAAAATTCCCATTCTCTTACGCATGATGTAACATGCCAGCTTGTAGTCATAATTTTTTTCCTTCCGTGAACTACCTCAGATTCTTCTACCAACATCCATCCAAACCTCATCGCCAATATATGCTTTCTATACTCCCAGAAATCTCTTCATTTCTTCCTGTCTTTCAGTGACTCGCAAGCCAGCATCTTTAGTACGTAAGTTTGTCATTGTTTTCTGTAGTAATTTCCACAAATAAATCGAGCAGCCCTCTTTTACACCTTCTCCAACTAATGTATTTGATACCCAGAATGTGCCATTAAACACGGCCACACTCAAGCATTCGTCACACCAAGATTTTGTAACTAATTACCCTCACTTTTAATCCTTCATCATTCTCTACAACAGGTTAGAAATTTTAAAGCCTCTCCCTACCACTGCCAATTGAGTTTATTATCAACTGTTTCACTCAGATATATCCACGTAAGGTCTTAAACAAGCAATTCTTCCCCAATCTATAATTATTTTGATCTGTGCATCTCTTGGCATTCTTCTCATCCCATGTTGACATATCCAGCTAGACATGCTGTCTAAATCCCTCTTTATGTTTTCACAATCCTCTCTCATTGTGATCCTATTACTTCAAATTATGTAATCAATCTGTCAGTAAGCTATTAACGCAATCATTCATCAGAAATACTAATGGCTCCAATACACTATCCTGTGGCACTCCCATTCTTATTTCTCCCTCTTTTGATACTGAATTTCCTACCTTAATCTTTTGGTTTCAAACTTTTAAGAATTCCTCTACCCAGAAGGTCACTCTTTTATCCATTCGGATGGTTTTTACCTTATTTACCACCCTTTTATGTTTTACTCTGACAAATGGCTTAGAAAGATATAGTGCTACACTGTCAAGTTGACCCTCCTTGTCGTTTTCATCCGAAATATCTTGCATTATAGTGCACTAACTGGGATTCACATAAATTCCTCGTCTTAACCCATGTTACCGTTTTTCAAAACAGTTTATTTCCTCACAGTCATTTCTAGCGGGGCTGAATATCAATCTGTGCATCAACTTAGCTACCACTGAGCTCAAGTTAATCGCGCTGTAATTTTCAACCCTATTTATTATCTGTCCTTTATGGACCGTACTACTATGGCACTTTTCCAGTCTTCTGGTAAGCAGCAAGTAATATAATTAATATTTCAAAGTAGGTTATAACGTCGTATCCATGTATCTTAAATTTGTTGCAGTAATATATGCATACCGGCTACTTTACATTCTTTTACTTTACTTAAAACGCAGGGTGGAAGGAATATGTTGAGATGAAGAGGTTAGTGCATGATAGGGAGAAATGGAGGCTTGCATCGAACCAGTCGAGAGATATGACAATAACAACAAAAAACCTACCTGATATTTTTCTCCCGATCTATTTCCAAATGTTTAAATTGTTTAATGCGGAGAATTTCATTTCTGATGTTTCCTCTCCCATACCTTAATGCTATTCCCTAACGGTCTCATTAAACCACTTACTTAATATCAGTCCCTTCTTCTCCATCCATATCTACAATTGGCTGAATATCTTCCCTTCAATTTTCTAAAATATCCAGAGCAATTTCTAGATGCACCACTCAGTGGTCCCCCTTTTTTTTTTTTTTTTTTTAAATGGCCTTCGGTCATTGCGACCATTTAGCCAGCGCCAATTTATTTTTGTACCGAGTATTGTATCAGGCTCTAATCATGATATGGTGAACACTACAGTGACGACAGCACAAGACGAACACAACACTTAATTAAAACCACCCATGCCCGTGGCCGGACTCGAACCGGCGGCCCTTGCAATGCGAAGCCAGCGCGCTAGCCAATACACTGCCAGGGCCGGCCAGTGGTCCCCTGCATCAGTAATATTCCTCATACACAAACCTTTCCTGTTTGCTGGTAATACTTCCTTGTTCCGTTGTTTCAAGTGTTCCTTATCGCCTTTCTGTCGCTTAACTTTACTATGTCCTATTCGTACCAATTACTTCAGCCTTCTCACCTTACATTCTTTATTTTCTGTCTTGGAATAAACATTTCTTCCCTCGAAGTCCTTTCTATGCTCACATCTGAATACGAATTTAATTTCTTCACAAGAGTCACATCTTCGTCATTCACCTTCTACTACGGTAAGCAGACAGGCCCATTTTTTTCCCCTTTTGTGCTGTCCCAGAAATCTACCACCCTTAGCTAATGACTATAATGTATGCACACCAGCAAAGTGTAGTATTTTCGACAAACAATATGAACACTCATCACCAACAGCACCACTATCTCTATAATTGTATAGTTTTGTGCGTAATGATTTTAAAATAGCACTCCGCTCAATTGTTAAAAGAACTCAAATTGTCTTTCCTGTTTAATGTAATCGTTCTGGTAGCTCAGTGGCTAAAGTGCTTGCTTTCGCTGCTCCTGCACCGGGCACGAATCCCGGCAGGCGCAGAAATTTTGAGAGTTGTGTTTAATCATATGAGCTATGCCAGGACGCTCCGTGGTTCGGTTTCCACGTTAAACTGTAGGTCCCAGAGGAAAGGAACTGGCCGTCCTACCTTTGACACAATGGCTTAGTATGCCTCCTTCTGGAGGATCCAACCAACCTTCGGGTTGTGGACTAAGTTAAGTTTTAGTTTTTATGACAGGTTATAAAATACTTACATTCGCTACGGTATTTTGCCAACATAACCTATTCGGAAACATTATCTAAAACATAGACTTATGATCTTCCCTACGTTAAACTGTTGAGAGTACCATGCTGTCAGGTTAATTATTTAAGATCTTCGGGAAGATTGCTACTCGTCGAAGGTAAGCAATAATGTAATAATATCATTAGTGTACACGTGCTTGAAATACGAAAACAGGATCTGCTGTGGATAAAAACTTTGGCTATTTGTGAATATCAGACAAACTAACCTTGCATTTATAGAGTGAACTCAACTTTTCCTTACGTACTCGTACTTTCATCAAGAAACACGTCAAACAACCAGCGAACAAATTTCGTAATTTCGGAGCTAGAGTATTACTTTCAGCAATTGCGTGATCAATTTTCACTCTCTTAAGTCGTACTACTGTTTAACTGAAACTGAAATCTGGATGGCCGGAGGGGGAATTGAACCCACGTACTCCCACATCTTATTTTTTTAAAGCTGTGTTATCGCAGTTTCTACCACTGTTATTATGATACTAATTTTCGCAGTGCGTTAACTTTTGTTTGTATATCAAAATTCATTTGATTTATGTCAGCGTGGAACACTGGAATAAAATGATGAGACTTCCAAAATTTACCTAAGCAATTCCCATTTAAAGATACAACTAGATGACCGATGCAAAGATTTAGCGAATACAATGAATAGTTAGATTGGGGGTTTGTAATAGGATAAAAGAAGAACCGCCTCATTTGTTTCACTTGTTTATTGTTTAGTGAAACAGGTACGTAACAAAAGTAGACGCCAATGAAGCAATTTATCAATATATCTGTGATATATGCTGCTGCTATCCAGCGGCTTGGCTCTGGAATGTCCCATACATGCGACATTCACGGTTATTACTTTGGTCCTTCAAGGGTCAAATACCGAAAAATTTCGTTCTTAATTTATAATGTTGCCTCAGTGGAGACCTTAATCTTTGAAATGATGCCTCATTTATCGATTTAGGTTGTGTCAATGAAGATAAATGGCTCGGAAAAAAAACGTGGAATTAATGGTACCTTTGCCTTTTAAGGGTCGAATTCCGAAAAGTTCCTTTCTTAAGATATGATGTGACCAAAGCAGAAACCTTAAATATGAAATGCTCATTTATCTATTTCGGTTAGATATCAAGTGAGATAAATGGCTCATGATTTTAAAAAAAACTACGTTACGGAAATAATGATAATTTTGCCATTTAATGGTGGAATTCCGAATAAATCCTTTCTTAAAGTATGATTTGATCTAAGCGGAGACCATACTCCCTAAAATAATACCTCATTTCTCGATTTGGGTTAGACATCAAGGGAGATAAATAGCTCATGACAAAAAAAAAGTTGTGGAAATAATTATAATTACGCCCTTTAAGGGTCGAATTCCGAAAAATTTATTTCTTAATATATGATGTTACCACGGCGGAGACCTTAATCTTTAAAATGATATCTCATTTATCTACATCGGTTAGATATGAAGGGAGATAAATGGCTCGTGACACATAAAAGCGTTTAGAAATATTGATACCTATGCCCTTTAAGGGCCTATATCCGTAAAATCCCGTTCTTAAGATATGATTTTACCAAAGCGGAGACCATAATCTCTAAAATAATACCTCATTCGTCGATTTCGGTTAGATATCAAGGTAGATAAATGGCTCGTGACACAAAAATGCGTTATAGAAATATTGATATTTTGCCCTTAAGGGTCGAATTCCAAAAAATTCCTGTCTTAATATATGATATCACCAAAACGGAGATCTTAATCTTTAAAATGATACTTTTAACTATTTCAGTTAGGTATCCAGGGAGATAAATGGCTCGTGACTCAAAAAGCAGTTTTTTTTTTAAAAAAATACTGATGTTTTTTTCCCTTTAATGGTCGAAATTGAAAAAAAAAAATAGTTTCTTTAAAGATGATATGACCAAAGTGAATACTGTCGCATATAAATATGACGACCATGTAATTAAATAAATATATTTTGTAGACTGAATTTTGATTATAATCTTGGTCAATTTATTTCTTTCGTTTGTTCCCTTAAAAGTTATCTCATACCAACAACGACCATGTTTGTGAAAATCTTGATATCGAAAGATTCACAGGTTCGTTTCTACTCATGATTTAATCCATTTATTTATAACGCTAATATGATGTACAAAATTTCTCATTATACAACTCTTACTATTTCCAAACTCAATGTGATGTGATCAATCTTGTCTTAGTCGTTCGCTCTATTCAACAATTCTCTCACAACTACCCCTTTTTCCGAGAACCTATCTTTTCAAACATCTCGGAGTAAACAATATTTATTAGACTTGCTATTCTTTTTTTATAAATTCTTTAAACTTTTAATTTACCAATATTAATAACTACTATGTTACAATACTTCAGTCTTTAAAATGATGCTTCATTTATCGATTTCGGTTATGTATGGAGGGAAATAATGGCTTGCGACAAAAAAATAAAATAAAATAAAAAAAAACCATATAGAAATAATGTATATGATTATTTTCATGGGAATTATAATCATCCACAAAAAAGGAGAAAAATTACTTTTAAGGCAATGTAACTTACATTTATTTATGTAAAAAAAACAAGCAAAGATTATATGGAGTGTTCAAAACAAATACAAAAATCAACATTTATGTAATACTCACATAGAAAACATTGATTAAAAGAACAATGATGTTGGAGACCATATACAAAAGTAGGGATAGCTCAGTTAACAGTCAGAGAGTACGAGTTCTTTTTATGTGATGTGAATTGCAGGTTTCGCTTACGTGTTCTTAAATGCGACTGTAGGGAGAAAAAAAGTTCTATTTCGGCATACAAAATTAATATCAAAAATTATTTAGCAGCTTGTTTTTCTTAAATTCTAATGTTTTTAGGTTATATTAATTAGGGTATTTATAAATGTGACTCCATAAGACCTCATTTTTTAGTAATGTGAAGGTTAAAAACGAAGAAATTCGTCCGTACATTCCCTGTGTTTCTTGGCCCGACCAATATGGCGATCTCTCTACCCCACCGTTATCCTCTCGGCTTCACATCGTTGTATGGTCCCTTACATGGTTTCCTCTCTTGGCCACCACAGGAATGTGGGGTTATTTATCTCTCGCCCCCATTTGCAACCACCCGCACTCAACAACAAAAGGTGCCACACCTTGCATTCCGTGGAGGGTTGCGTAGTGAAGGGTTTTGCCGCTCGCACACCAGTATCAACAGACCAACGAAATGAAATATTGTTCTACGCACCTTCTTAAATGTCTTATTAATAAATTATGAAACGTCAGAAGAGCGGGCCGCTTCACCATTACTAGCCTTTCTGCTCCCCATGGATCTGAATTAGTCAGTTTGTGCCATACATGAATAAATTATGCGATGCTGCATTACAATTAATTTCTTTAAATGTGGTATCGCTATTGAACACAGCAGTCCATGGTGGTTGCTCACAGGAGAGAAACAGAATGTGTTTGTGATGACGAGCGCAGTAAAGCCCATCAGTGCGCCAATCCCGGAGGAAGCCAAAGCGCCTAGCAGTGGCCCCAGCAGCCAGTCAGCCAGCTGGAAGAGCGGGAAGACCGCCGTGCATCGCAACCGGCGCTCCGTCGGCGTGCAGCCGAGCCCCGTCGATATCGCCAAAGATCTCTCCGAAAGGTCAGGGCACCGCAACCTGTATCTTCAAATTCTAGATAGATGTTTTTCATTGTATATAAATAAACTCTTCTCGGGCTTCCAGCCACGTTAAAGGTCACGCTTATGGGACGTTTCGAAGGCGTCTGTCTCAGTCCTCAAATTCATTTTTATTTTGAAAATGAGGGCTGAGATAGACGCCTTCGAAACGTCCCACGAGTGTGACTTTTAACGCGGCTGGAATCCCGAAAACAGTTTATTTATACTAAAATTCTGTTTACGAACCTATATTTTTTGGGCGGAAATGATGAATCACTCCGTTTGCCTACACGAATAAGAAAAACAGCCAGAAACCTTAACCAGGTTGGCCAGTATCAATGCAAGCAAGCACTGAACGCCAACTCATCGCTTTTCACCAATTTCTGAGCATCATGTTCTAGAGCATAGGTGGCCAACCTTTTCAGCAGCCGGGCCAAATTTTAGGAAAAAATATTAATATTTCCATGAATAAAAAAAAAAAAACACTTCAAATGAAATTAGATATTTAATGAAGTATTAAATATACACTTATCTTAATGCGACTTTTGACATTGTTTTACAGAACTAAGGGCATCAATGTTGATATCGAGAGAAGTTGTGGCTACACGCATAAAGTTATCTAAATGAACATCGGTGATTCGTGTTCTGTTTTGAGACTTGATACTGTTAATCCGGCTGAAAAGCTGTTCACACACATAAGTGTTTCCAAATAGGGAAATAATCCGCAAAGCATGTTTATAAAATGAAGGATATTTCTCCTTGTTCACATATTTTCTGTAAAATTCTTCCAAACCAACCTGGTGGAATTTCTCCTTGAGTTGTGCGTCACACTGCAATTCACAATATTCCATTTGCAAATTTCCTGGCAATGAATTTATATCAACGGAGAATGGCGTCGAAAATGCAGATAAAAGAATATGATGTTTTTTGAAATCTTTAAATCTGTTTTCAAACTCAAGTTTTAAGTTTGATATCAATGAACTGTACTTAATCGTCAACGTCTGTGTGATGTCTGCTACCAATGATAGCGTGGGAAAATGAGTGAAATTTTTATTTTTCAACTGTTGTTCCCAAAGCCCAAGTTTCATTTGAAACGCGGCAACAATATCAAACATATCATTAACCAATTGGTCTTTGCCTTGCAGACGAATGTTCAAGTTATTTAAATGATTAGTTACGTCGACTAGAAACGCGAAGTCACAAACCCAAGCCACGTCTTCAAACTCTGGGATACTTTTCAACTTGCTTGCATAGAATGATTGTATCTCTTCCTTTAAATCAAACACTCTTTTTAACATTTTTGCACGGGACAACCATCTTACTTCAGTATAAAATGTAAGGTCATTATAGTCAGAATCCAAATGTTTGAGGAATTCTTGGAACTGACGGTGGTTCAACCCCTTCGATCTAATGAAGTTCACTATTTTGATAACCACGTTCATGACATGATCCATTTTTAAAGACTTGGCACATAAATTCTCTTGATGAATTATGCAATGAAAATTTAATAATGAGGTATTATCAAGTTTGCAGTCTTCATTTTCAATCAGTTTTACTAAACCTTCATGTTTTCCAACCATTACAGGAGCTCCATCCGTCGTCACGCCAGATAAGTTGTGAAGTTTTAACGAAACCGATTTAGCGTTGCTGTAACTGTTTAACGAATCGCGTGCAGTTGTGTTCTTAAGTGGATATAGAGCCGCTAATTCTTCTGTTTTGTTTAAATGTATATCAACACCTCTTAAGAAAATCGCTACTTGCGCAGTATCTGTTAGATCTGTGCTTTCATCCAATGCTAGAGAATAATATACGAAATCAGGCGCTCTGCTTTTCAAATTATCCTCAATATGTTTCCCAATGTCTTCCACACGCCTGGTAATAGTTTGACGAGAGAGACTTATTTTTGAAAATTCCTTTTTCTTTTTTGAACACATAATTTCAACGATGCTCTCCAAACATTCCATCACCATATCACCATCTGAATACGGCTTAGATTTCTTCGCTAATATTGAAGCTACTGCATAGCTCGCTTTTACGTGACATGTTGACTCAGCAGCAGTGCTAGTGAATATCTGTTGCTGTGCAGAAAGTTTTCTTTTTAAGTCATTTACCTGGTCTAATCGAAATTGTCCTTGGTACTCATCAAACTTATTTGCATGTTTAGTTTCATAATGCCGTTTCATGTTGTAGTCTTTCAATACAGAAACAGATTCTTTGCATTTTAAGCATATGGGCTTAGCTTTAAATTCTACAAAAAAATAGTTAATTGTCCACTTATCCTGAAAATTTCTCAGTTCATCTGCAGCTTTTCGCTTCTTTGATCCAACATCTTTACTAGTTGAAGCCATTATTTAATTGAACTAGAAAGAGAAATGAATAAAAGTCACGTGCTTGTATTTTGCAGAAACTACTACAATCGCAACGCTTATAAATAATAATACCGGGAATATACTCGGTAAAGATGCAGCAACACAAATATCTCGTATTTTCAACAACAGTAATACTTACATGCACACGCCCTATATAAAACAGAAACTAGTTCTTAAAAGTCGATCACGATAAAACGCCACAAATACTTCAGTACAACAGACACATGGAATTTAGACAATACATTTCGAATCAAATACAACAATCAAAAAAAAAGAGTGTACTTCCATCTATGGGTGGAAATATTAACTGCTAGGAATTCAATAACCGACACAAGCGCTCCAAGAATCAGTCAGGCGAACCACTAACACGCTGAAAGTTATAGGAACATAAGCCGTGATATTGCTCGGTTATACACCCGCACTTTCAATCCCTGCAAGATCAATCGAGCAATGATCTTGGTTGAGTATCTGCTTAACGTAGTGTAGATATCACCACTGAAAGTCAAAGCTTACATATAAATTAAATGAATTAATGATCCAGCTCCGCGGGCCACAAAATGACCTACCGCGGGCCACAAGCTGCCCGCGGGCCGCGGGTTGGCCATCCCTGTTCTAGAGCATAAATACTACATTGTACTTGTTAATTCTTGGGACAAGAACTGAGTTGAGCTGAGCTGTGGGGGATTTCAGTACAATGTTATTTCCGTTGTATTAAATGACAACACCATATCAGACTGTAGTATTATGCACACGTTTTTTAAATTACTGATGTACCCTTGGTATAACATAAAATTACCACACACAATAAAATCCCCCAGAACTGTGAGCAAATAATAGGTTCTCTCAGAACACTTACCCCGATAATTCAGCACATTTTCGATTAGATTATCAGAATATTATATAATTTTTACTAGGAGTGTCGGCTTTCTTTCTACCTTGCTACTGAAAGATTTATTTTTTCCTCATCGACGTCGAGGTCACTAGAGGCGGTAATTGAGTGAGGTCAAGTAATGGGAAAGCCATAAAACTTTTAAACGAACCATTCCAGCATTCGTCATTCCACCTAGTCATGTAAGTGGAAAATGTGAAAAGACACATCGAATTCTGGTTGTTGAATTTACTGTTTTTGATATTACTAAACTCTTAAGATGAAAAGCTGGAAATGGTCACCGTGTGATTCTTCATATGAATTATAAAAGCAGTATTCTAGACTCCATTTATATTCCCCAGAGGTGCACTACTACAGCTAAATTAAAGCCACGTCATTTCTTAAACAGCCGGATTTACTGGCAGCCTGTTTTGGCCTTCCTTAACACAGGATCATGCCCGATATTCTGTGCTTCAGATAATAAGCTGATGGTTCTTAATTGTAGTATGCCATCTTGACCTAACGATCAGGGGCCAATTATTGTAGCAGGAATGAAGCTCGAAGCGAAATTGTGTATGAAGGCATTTTGAATCGCGGCTAGGACGAGCGAGTAGGTACTATCATCTGATTGGCTGACTCACTACCTGTTAAGCGCATGCAAAAGAGTATCTGGGCGCAGCTTTGCTGTTACATGACATCCGAAAAGAATTAATCAGCGTCTTGCCGACAGGAAAGTATACTTGATTAATAGCGGAAATTCTGCCTACAGTATCAGTGAATAAATTATTTAGTCTTGAACATCCAAGTTATAAGGAATTAACTTTTTTATTTTTTCTTCCCAGGTCAAGGCAGGGCAGCTGTAGCAGCCTGAGTAGCCGGAGCGACATTAGCAACCGGAGCAAACCTAGCAAACGGAGCTATCCGACCAACCGGAGCATTGCCAAAGTAAACGATCTTCTGTCATGTTACCAAGCAGACCTTGAAAAAGATTCTTCTCTCAAGGCTTCGTTGTACAGTGATAATACTGCCCGTCACCGGTCTTCAAAGAAATCGGATTCTTATTGTGACAGTTCACTTTCGCCAAAAAACAGAAAAGAAGTTTGCAGATTCCATCGACTATTCAGCGTCCAACCAAAAAGAGGATGGTGCGAAGTACGGAAATTCACCGTCACCCAGACCTAGCGTTAGTTTGTCCGTTGAGGAAGATCACTTGACCATCTCGTGGACAGAGGGTTCTATGCCTGAACCAAAGCAACCGAATCTACTGAAGCAGCAGCAACAACATCGGCAGGTGCAACCAGTGTTACCATCAGCTAGCAAAGACAGTTGTGGATATGAGGTCGGAAATCCACAACCACCTGACAATAGAAACGTGTACCCCGACAGAGGAAGTCGGCCACAGGAGAAGACCTCCTTCACTAGTGTCAGCAGCAGGTCAGTACCGTCTCTTTATTCAATTAAAAAGAGAAAAGTATTTTTAGGAATAGTCGATAGTATATGTAGTAATTTCAAATACATAGCTGACACGCTATTAAAAAAGAAATGATATTAGAAATTATTTTAGGTAATACACACCTTAATTACTTTTTTACATAGTATCCGTCATTACTGAAGCATTTTATGGCATGACACCTTGTGTTGTTTACCTTCGTCGTAGAAATTTGCTGCCAGTGATTTGAATTGCTTGTCCTCGTCGCTGTCGTAGAATCGTCAGTCATCAAGGAAAGATTTCAGATGCTGGCAAAAGTTTGTTATCGCTCGATGCAAGGTCTGGACTGTGAGGGAAGTGTTCAAATTATTCTCATCCTAGAGTCGTGAGGAAGTGTGTTTCAGTCGCAGTGTTGTGAATGGCATTGTCAAGAAGCACACAACACCGCTGATAACGATCCCTGGGCCACATGAATGAATTTATTTTAAAGTTTTTCAGAAGATATTTGATCTACCTTGAAGTGTTGAGAAAAAAAAAGTCTTCAGACCAAAAAAAAAAAAAAGCCGTATACATGATTTACAAACAAATTTTTTTCTTTTTAATTTTTATTCAGTTAAAAGCTGTCTAAGGTCTTGCATTCAGGGCAATATCGAATGTCGCAAGAATCTACGTGGTTGAAAAAACTGTGTTCGCCGTTGTCTCATATGGCTGTGAGACATGGATCCTCAATGCCAGTCATTACAACCGCACTGATATTTTTGCGATGTGATGTTGGTGCATAATACTACGTATATCTTGGTTGCAAAGGAGAACTTATGCGTCCATACTACAGGAATTATAACATCTTCAAAAAAAATATTTCCTACTCATGAAGAAAAGCTACCAGTTGTTTAGAGACATTTTTGGAGAAATTGATAGCGGAGGAAAGATTGCGAGCAGAAAAGCAAGAGGAAGGTGTATTGATCAAGTGAAGAATATTACGAGTTCACCTCTTCAACAGCCTTTAGGAAAGGAAGAGAAAAAAAACAGATGTAGGTGACATGCTTCAAAACGTCAACAACAGCAATATAATTCAGAGCAGGTGTTTCCAGAACCGCTGTGGCGCGACTTTCGCGTGAGAGTATTGTCCCGAGTTCCAGAGCGGTCTGCTGGCTGACTGGAGATCGAAATGTCTCCGGTTCGATTCCCTCTCTCGGCGGGGATTTTGAAAGACCATTAACCCTACCTTCAGCTCTGGTACAGCGTGCTGTGTAATGTGAAGTACGCCAGAATGCTTCGGTGGTTTGGATTCCACATTGAACTCTACGTTTCCTTTACACGGTAGCATTACCGGGTTAAGTTAAGGTTGGCCACGATAAAGGCGCATAAGCGGCAAATCAAAACAGTGTCGAATTGGGGGCCGAGCGAACCACTTGTTGAGCACGGTGACGCTTTTTTTTTTTTTTTTTTTTTTTTTTATTTATTTGTTTGGCCTTTGGTCTGAGACCATTTAGCCAGCATTATACATTAATTTTTGTTTGTTATTTTCTTCTTACAGAGTATTGGAGGCTTCAAATCTTCAGTTCTGTGTCTTGAAGGAAGCGAACTATTGCCTTGTAGATCTGCACATTTCTTGATTGAAGAATGGTGGTAACGCTCGCTGGGAATTTGACTGAAAGCTGTTCGAGGCGCCTGTAAAAACGTTTGCGTTGTGATTGGAACCGTGAACAGGAGAGTATGATGTGATTGAGGTCGGAAATCTCTTGGTCTAAGGTGCATATAGGTGTTTCTATTATATGAAGGCGACATAAGTGGTGAGGATAACAACCGTGTCCTAGTCTCATTCTAATAATGGTTGTTGCGTGTCTTCTTGCAATATTGTGCTCTGCGAACCACGGTGTCTTCGGTATTGTAGTTTGTACTGCTGAGTAGTGTTTTTCCTCTTAGTAACTGCGTCCGGGACCAGTCTTCATTCCAACTGAGGTATGCCTTCCTAGAGACTAGTGGTATGAAATCCCTCCAAGGTAGCTGAATGCCTGCAAAGTGCCCTTCGTTGGTGCTCTGTTTCGCTAGCTGGTCGACGATTTCATTGTTCATTATTCCTATATGACCTTTAATCCAGAGAAAATGTACTTGTATGCCAACTGCAGAAGCTTCTGAAGCTAATCTTATTATTTCATACAGGTATTGGTGCATTTTGTTACTCCATACTGGGTTCTGTAATTTCTGGAGAGCGCTCTTAGCGTCAGTAAGTATTAAGATCCTTGGAAAGTGCTTGTCCAGCCCGTACTTGATAGCTGCGCACATGGCTATGGTTTCCGCTGTGTAAATTGACGTCTCTGCAGGTAGTAATGTTTGTCCGTACTCGTTAGTATGTGGGCAATAATAAGCGTATCCTGTACCTTCCGTAGTTTTAGAGCCGTCGCTGTAAATATGGATGTAGTTGGGCCAAGTTTTGTTCAAGTAGTGTGAAATTGCTGCATTGATGTTGTTACTCCGGATGATATTTTCTGGTAGATAATATATTTGTAGTTTCAGAAACTGAAATTCGTATGGATACAGGAAGCCGGGAATAATGCGGCTTTTTAATACGAGTGGTTTAATCTTTTCATATTCCATGTATCCTTTTGATAGTAGAGGTACTCTTTTCGCTGGTGGTGGTCCGTTCCTCGTGAGTCTTCTGTTCATTACTGACAGCTTCTTTAGTAAAGGATGTTCCTTTATAGCAAAGATGCGGATGAGGTATTTGTTTGTAAGAAGTTCCCGGCGTATAGAAAGGGGCATTTTCCTTTGCTTCTATCAGAAGAGCATTGATAGGACTAGACCTCATTGCTCCTAGGCATAATCTTATGGCCCTATGTTGAGCCCTGTCCAGTTTTTCCAAGACGTATTTTGGCGCGTTTCCGAACAGGGTGCTTCCATAATCTATTACTGGACGGATTAAGGATCGGTACAAGATTAGTAGAGTAGAGGGATCTGCTCCCCACCATGTTCCTGTGATGGATCGGAGTATGTTCAGCGCTTTTCCAACCTTCTGTAATATGTAGTTTATATGGCGGCTCCATGTTAGTTTGCTGTCCAGATATAGGCCCAGAAGTTTAGCCGACGCTTCTATTGGGAAGGTATATGGTCCCAGCCGTATGGTGCGTTCTCCGAATGTGCAGCGCTTCCTTGTGAACACCACGACAGTTGATTTAGGTGCTGAGAGTGTAAGTCCACACTCAGATGTCCATACAGATAAAGTTATTGCCGCATCCGATAGCCATTGATAGGTTAAATACAAGGAGAGAGACATGGTATATATGCAGATGTCATCAGCGTACTGTAATACTTTTATATGCGTGCTAAATATTTTTTCCAGATTGGCGGTATATATGGCATATAATAGCAGGACTGAGGATTGATCCTTGGGGTAGGCCCTTCGATAGTGTTCTAGGTCCGGAAAAAGGTATTATCTTGCTTCGTATATATATGGTACGTTGACGAAACAGATTGTAGATGTTTTGGCAGTACCGCGCTGGGATGCCAATTTCTTTTAGCTTTTTGAGCAGCACTGTTGGCACCACATTGTCATAGGCTCCTGAATATCTAGGAATATGGCTGTTAAGTATCCCTTTTCAGTGAATACCTTCTCCTATATCTGCAGTTAGAAGACTGAGGTTGTCTATCGTACTATGTGCCTTCCTGAATCCAAACTGAGTCCTGGGTAATAGATTATTGTGTTCCAGCCACCATTCTAATCGTTGTTTCACTAGTCGTTCAAATGTTTTGGCGATGCAAGAAGACAAAGTTATCGGTCGGTAGGACTTGGCATCGTTAGGGTTTTTCCCCTGCTTTGGGATGGGTACGATGATGTGTGTAGTCCAATCTTCAGGAAAATTTCCTGTAATCCAAATTACGTTGAAAAGTTGAAGGAGGAGTTGTTTTGCGTTACTTGGCAAATTGGCGAGCATGCTGTAGTGAATTCCGTCAATCCCTGGAGCTGTGTTTGATGCTTTTTTGAGGGCTCTTTCTAGCTCGTTTTGTCTGAAGGGCCGCATGAGATACGTCTGATTCTCACCTGTAGAAGTCGATTGTAACGGCTCAGGTGGAGAAGCTACCGAAGGCGGGGCCACAATGTCGGCGAATTCTTCAGTCCAACAATGGAGAGAGCGGGTGGGTACACACTTCTTTTTGAATTTATTTATGGTTGACCATATCTTTGAGAGCGGCGTGTCTTTGGAAAGTTTGCTGCAAAAGGCTTTCCAGCTTTCTTTCTTCTGGTGTTTCAGTGTCCTCTTCGTTTCTGCGTCTGCTTTTTTGTAGCCTAGAAAATTTTCCCAGGTTGGAAACTGTTTATAGTATTTCAGAGCTAGTTTTCTTTTTGCGATGATCCTTCCACATTCGGGGCTCCACCATGGTACTGTTATTCCTCGCGGGTGAGTTATAGTCTTCTTTTGTGGGATAGATTGGCTAGCTGCGTAGTTGATGT
The DNA here is from genome assembly GCA_031002005.1 of Vandiemenella viatica. Lineage (NCBI taxonomy): Eukaryota > Metazoa > Arthropoda > Insecta > Orthoptera > Morabidae > Vandiemenella > Vandiemenella viatica. The sequence goes on from CM061919.1 coordinate 239,468,867, forward strand.
TATTTATGAAAGCGTTATACTTTTCAGCTATAGGGAGCGTATTTGGAATACCGTCGGTAGTCCTTTCCATGATTCGTCTATAGTTAATCCAGTTTGCTTGATTTAATTTCCATTTGGAATAAGGTTTGTATGGAGGGAGATTGATTGGATTTATGGTCGTGATTTCTATTGGGAAATGGTTGGATCCCATTGTGGAAGGGAGGACCCGCCAACGGAACTCCGAGGAAAGCGATGCTGAGCACAGGGAAATATCTATGGCGGATTTCCGTTGTTCTGGCAGGGGAAGTATTGTTGCAGATCCGTCGTTTAAGATAAATAGTTCATATTCTTCTATTAATTCCAAGAGTGTCCTTCCGTAAACGTCTGATATTTCACACCCCCATGTCGTATTGTGTGCATTAAAGTCGCCACAGATTAGTAGCGGTTGCTCCAACTGTTGCATGAAATAGCGCCATTCCTGCTCTGTGATGACGTTCCTAGGTGGGCAGTACAGGGATACTATGGTGACTCCTGTCGGCTTATCAGCGCTCTAACGGCGATTGCTTGAAAAGATTTTATATGGGCGTGATCTATAGCGATCGCTGTATGTGGTATTAAGGTTTTAATTACAATTGCAACTCCTCCCCAGCCATCTTGACGATCATTGCGATACACGGTGTATGTTGGAAATGAAATGTTCCTTCCTGTCTTTCAGCCATGTTTCTGATAGGGTAGCAATGGATACGTTTCATCGTACTTAATGCTCTCTGAAATGACTCTCGGTTGGCAGCGAGAGAACGCGAGTTCCATTGTAAAATTGTATGCGCCATAGCACTCGGTTAAGGTGGATAGTTGTTATGGGTTCTTTACTTGTTAACTACTAAGCTGGTGAGAAGACGGCGGAGCGGATCAAGATGGAGAGTATCAGATGGAGATGATTGGAATTCATATATTATCTGCAAAATTATTTGCAATATGTGCTCTATAAGCACTGCATTTTCTGCTGAAGGAGACTTCTCTTTATCCTGGAATTGCGGAGGGTAAGGATTCTGTATGATGGGAGTTGTAGGTAAATGCTGTGGTATATACAGTCTCTGATGGACAGGAGGATAATGGGGCGTTTTTGATTTTGGAGCTGCTGGCCTTTGCTTGTTGTGGCCCGTAGCAGTGGGAGTTTGAAGCACTTGGTTTATAGTGGATGCTTTGGATTGGTGACGTATCTCTTGTTCTTGATAGGTGGGTATAATAGGGTTGTTTTGGAGTGCCTTTGGTGAGGCTGAACACGGAAGCGACGATGCAGGCGGTGGGAGCGGGGGGAATTGGTTTTCATCATGATAGGAAGGCGCGACGCAGGCTGCTTGTGAATACGTCTGTCTGTGGGCGGATTTCCAACTCGTCATTGGTGAAGCTTTGTTGTAGACCACGGCCTCGCGTGCTTTTAGTTGTTGTACGTATACTGGACATAGTCTATCATTGGATAGATGTGGGCCCTGACAGTGAACGCATCGCGGATCACCTGTGCTAGTGCATGAATCCATCGTATGCGGGCCCCCACACTTATTACAACGGGTGGCACTGCGACATTGTGTCATGCGATGTCCAAAACGTAAGCAATTGGCACAAATTAGTATTTGTGGAATATGAGGCTCAACTGAACACCGTGTTCCAAAAATTGCTATATGGTCTGGTAAGGATGAGATCTGAAGGTAATCATGCAGACCGGTATCGGAATTCTTCTTTCGTTGTTTTGGTAAGTGCTCCTCTTGGTGAATCTTTTCACGGAGATAACTGGGTAAGGACTTTCTATAGCTTGTTCGATTTCTTCTTCTGATAGGCTGATATCTACGTCCCTAACAATCCCTTGTTTATTTATTAAAAAGTTTGGTATGTATGCTTCAAGATTCCTGTCTTTGAACACTGTGGACTGTACTAACATGTTGGCTGAAGTTGCAGATTTAGTTTCAATTTTTAATCTGTTTCTACCGGCTGTTATGATATTAATGATGTCTTGTTTATATGCAGCATTGTGTGTGTAGAGAATTTTTCCTATTGACATGGGATGTAATCTTCCGATATTTTTATCTCCACTTTCTACGAAAACGTAGAATGGTCCGATGTCTGTGCGGACTGTAACGGTTGTTCTTGCTTCTGTCCCGATTGGAATTTACGTTAGTGCTTGCCGCCTGCGGAATAGTGCCCTCTTTAACTGGGTTCTGATCTTGGGGTGTTATAGCTTGAACTCCTTCACGATTTGCAGAATTACTTGCGATGTCAGTTATCATTTTTTCATCAGTTGCAGTTTGAGTAGAATCGCGGCTGTCACATTCTACGGCTGGTGAAATTGGAAAACACTGGGCTTTTGGCAAGGAAACTATCTCCTGAGAAACGCTGACTGGTATATTTATAGTTTCTAAAACATCTCCTCGTTACTAGCACGTTACAATTTTCCGCTACGCGAGACCGTTTAACCTGCCGCTCTTCCGGCTCTACATTGCTCAGGAATTCTACGGACGTAGTGCAGCTTGCAGACAATTCGCCATTACCTGGATAGTTCGGTGGCTGAGGATGATGAGGCTGTAGCTGCATTTCTTGTTGGCTGTACATCATCGGCGAAATTGAGGCAGCCGTTTCTGGATGGTAGCACGACTGCAGCGCCGATTTGATTAGTTGCCCCGTATCGGGAGGGTCTGCCATATTAGGGCAAGGCCCAAGCACTTAGCAGATGTTAGTTACTAAACACTTGTATTAAATGTCTTTTAACGTTCCTAACTTGATATGCACTTCACTGGACGATCGAACCGTGAATGCGTTTTCTGTTTACTCGAATGCCTTAGCTTCAGAACACGGAAGTGATCACTACGAGCGCTCCGGCTAGACTGTGACGGTGACGCTTGTTTCCAACTGGACGGTTGCAGGTTCTCTTCCAGGTGCTGCTCATGCAGTTGGTATGGCTGACCAGTACTCAGCAGCTGTTCTAGGTCATCCCACGCGCATTAAGTGGCCATTCTGTTGAGCACATTTCAGCAACTAGCAAGCTCCTCATTAAAATAGTGCATTAGACGTAAACGAATGTGTTATCTCCCAACCAACGGTGTATTTGACACAGGCGCCTCACTATTTTCAGCTTATGACAAGAAGTGTGAAAAAAAAGGCAACTAGGATCCTAACTTGGAAGCAAGCGATGTATTCAGTAAAGCTCCTTTCCTTATGCTGGAATCTCAGATTAGTATAATTAATATTTCCAGAGAGATGATTGCAACTGTACTGTACATTTTTGGTTATCTGGTTGCTGGGTTGCTACGAACCGTGCAGTGAAAAGGCAAACAACATCCTACTGCTGAAAATACACCACATATTAGATACATTCAAGAGGGAAGTCAGATAATTTATTTGGTTAGCACATTACGTTAGACACGTTATGTAACTAACTCTCTAGGATCTGGAATGTTCCCAGTTTTTGGTATGAGAGTGTACAAGATAAACCCATTTAGGTTGTCGCACACCAAATAGCAAAGAAATTAGCTACCTAATCCGATCAGATTAAAAATCTGCTTGTTTTTTATATCTAAAATGATTAATGATAAATCTAAAAAATACACATTCAGGAATTTTTATGCGATCCTTTATTATCATTGCCCTTATAGCTGGGGTAGGCCTCTCCCGTTCACGGACGAAACGGCGTAACCCCTCACTGCCGGAATGAATTTTGAGAGTATGTAGAGGGCAACGTGTCACAAAGGGTCTATGAATAGTATGAGATGTGTTCTGTATAAATTCTAATTTTCTTTTGTGCTACGGACGAGTGGGCGACCGCGTAGCTCACACGGTCTGACTGTGGCCTAGTCGATCGTGGATCGATCCCAGACGAAGCCAAGGATTTTTCTTTGAAGCTGAACGTCCGGAACGGTGTCCCGGGTCCAATCAGCCCGCTATCCAATGAGTACCGTCGAGGAAACTCCACGGGTAGGTGAAGAATGGCCGGAGCGTGGCGCTGACTTCGTCATATACCCCAAGTGCCAATGGTTGTGAATGGGAATGCGGAGCTCTACCTCCGCGAATCCTAGGAAAAGCAGCAACTAACCACAGAAGCCCAGTAACATTTACCTTTACCTTACTATGTATGAATAATTTTTATATGTGACTAACTTAACTCCGGAATTATAAAGTGAGTTAAAATTGCTGCTCTTACTGTCTTGAATACCTCGTGGATATTGTAGCTCTGTCGGTAGAGTGCCGATGCAAAGGGCTTTTATTTTAAGCTGATTGCCCTATCACCCAGGGAATATAAAGAAGGAAGAAAAAGAAATCTTCTGGAATTAAAAGCTGCGAAGTAACATTTTCCAAAACTCCAGTTTCTAGAATGGAATTAAGAATTAAAAACAATTATAAGCAAGTATGGAAAGAAAATTAAAAAATTAGTAACCAAGCAATATTTAATTAGATGAAACAGATTTACTATTTCACAGATATTTATTTGTAATGCGTTTTGCTAAACAGGTAAACAATTTCGTTCTTAAAATATTGTCAATAAGCTTTTGTCATTTACATATTTGCCGGAAGTGAAACTATAGATTTTACTAGCAAAAAAAAAAAAAAAAAAAAAAAAAAAAAACTTGTTAGTGCTCTTCCACAAATATCAGTCGTGAGGTTTTTCTATTTATATGTAAATTATACCGAAAAGCAGCTTAAACAGAAGCTTTTGTGTGTTGCAGGTTATCTAAGAGAAGTGACACAAAGAAGAGCACTTCAGCAACCGTCATTCTAAAGTCCCCAGAATCGGTTTGGTCAGACGGGACGCACAGTCCAGATTCGATTAAGGTAAGAGGAGATCAGATACATATACAAGGGCATTGCCCAATGCATAGAAACAAGTAGTCATTTTTATAGTTCTGACGAAACAACGTAAAGATACATTAGACTCATGAACGACTTAATAAGACAGTTTGGTGACAAAATCTTTTCAGATGAAAACATTTATACATGAAAAATGATGTTCAAAAGTTATCACAATGTGAATGTGTGCACTCTCGATATCGGAAAAATTGATAGAGATTTGTTCTTTCTTTCACTCGCTCTCTCTCTCTCTGGAGAAAACAGTTGCCGAACTTATGATGACAGTGCCCGGAAAAGGAGAAGGCCATATATGAAAGTAAACTCCTAGGCGTGCGTAAACCGAATCATCACGATTGTTTTACGAGTATGTAACTCACAGTGCGGGATCTAAGAGGGGTCAAACTGGGGCGCTTGCGCTGGGCGGCAACATCAGGGGGGCTACAAAATCGTGTTTGAAGGACGGCACATTTATACCATGGCGACATTTTTCGGAGGGGCGGCAATCTCACAGTTTTTGACCCGGTGGAAAAATTCCTAGATCCGCCACTGGTAACTCATTCCAGTAGGTGGCTGCGGTTTCGTTATTCGCGGTTTCAGTATTCGCGGATAAAATAGTTGTGACAACTTTCTGTATTCGCCGCTCAAATTTTTAGTATTCTCGGAACCATTCGGTACATTCAGTGGATTCGGGATCCTTTACTTATGTGTCGGCATCGTTTGAGTATTGCTGACACGTGTCGGGGGTCACTCTATCTAACCGAAACGACTAAAAATATAATCTTATTGCCACTACACATAAAGTTCATTGTCAAAAGCAGTGGCTGCCACAATGTTACACGTTCTGCTATGACCTTTGATAAAAGTCACTCCGCCACTGTCGGCTCTGAATCTATATTACTTCAACTATTATTACAATAATTCTGAGTAAATAACACGTGTCTCCTCTACTTTTTTCGCAATTTGTAATAACTAGCAAAAGCAAAAAAATAATAATAATAATAATAATAATAATTCCTACGCGTAAAAAGTTGTGTTGCCGCTTAGAGTAAAAATAGAATTACTTGACCTTTCACGCCTTGGCAAGTCGTTTGCACCATATCACGTTGTTTCAATGTTAACCTATCAACTGTACGAATCATCAAGAAATCCGAAGAAAAAATACAGAATTTTATAGCTTCAATCTCGACAAAAATTGTTCGAGATCCAGCAGTTGAAAAAGTGGAAGCTTCGGTATCATTATGGACTGAAGACCGTAACCAGAAAAGAGTGCCCTTAAATGGTTCTATGATCCGCGAGAAGGCAAAGGGTCTCTACGCGCATTTTAAAGAATCTGATGATGAACGTACAAGTGGAGGATTTCAAGCATCGGAAGGTTGGTTCAATAAATTCAGGGAGCGACAATCATTCCATAGCATCAGAATTGTTGGCGAAGCTGCATTTGCAGACACCACCGCAGCGGAAAGATATCCAGAAGAATTTTTGAACATAATTGCTGATGGTGGGTACAAACTTCAACAAATGTTTAATGCAGGCGAAACTGCCCTGTTTTCGAAAAGAATGCCAAACAAAACTTTCATATCCAAAAGCGAAAATTTCGCTTCTGATTTCAAGGCAGCAAAAGATAGAGTTACACTGCTGCTGTGTTGTAACCATGGAGGAAGGAATATTCCTTCCTCCATGGTTCTAACGCATCAGGTGATTGTGTTATTAAGCCACTAATGCTCCCCGTGCTTTGAAAAATCAAAACAAGGACAAACTGCGGGTATTTTGGCGGGCAAGTAAGAAAGCGTGGGTTACAAGTGTTATTTTCTGTGACTGGTTCCGGAATTGTTTTGTTCGTGAAGTTGAAACTTATTTTTTTTTAAAATAATTTAGACTTTAAGGACATTTTAGTTTTGGACTATGCATCAGGTCACCCTCGTGAGGTTGAAACTATGCATCCAAATCTAAAGGTGAAATTCATGCCTCCTAATACGACACCTCTACTTCAGCCTATGGACCAAGGTATAATCCAGGCCTTTAAGCTCTATTACATTAGACAAACCTTTAAAATCATACTGGACACCATGGAATGCAATCCTGATATGAATGTTATGCAATGCTGGTAAAATTTTGATATAGAAAAATGAAAGAATCGTTGCAAGAATTGAAACCATACACTTTGAAATCATGCTGGAAAAACTATGGCCTGATCTCACTGTCGGAAATGATGGAGAATCCGTGCAAATTCAAACTTTAACTGCAAACATCAAGTAGTGAATGCAATAGGACGAAAAGGTTTTGAACAGATAGAATCAAGTGACATTCAACAGTTTCTTGAATCGCAAGATGAAGAATTGACTGAAACGCGACTTGGAGGAAATGTTAAATCCCCAACCAGTCTTCAACGATCACTGAAATGGTGACATTTAATCTAAAAAACCTGAGTGAACGTTTACAGATGGCAAATGAACTTTATCATTTCTTAATGAAAATTGATCCATCTATGGATACAAGTCTTTTTTTAAAAAGACAAATTGATAATGTCACAGCTTAATATCAATCCGAATTGAAAAACCTTTTAAAAGCAACACAAGAAAAAAATTACTAAATTCTTAAAACATTGCCTAAGCCTGACAATAATAATTGAAACATGATGCTTAATAAATTGATTTTAATTTGATTTTTTTTTTAACCATGGACCGCATAATACCATACAAATTACCATTCCATATTCGCGGTTTCCATATTCGCAGCATATTTACGGAACGTATCCCCCGCAAATAAGGAGCTTTCATTGTAGCTAAAAATTAAGGCATATTAAAGAATATAAGCGTGGGACTTGCATAAATGCATTAAGGGATATAATAATCCCACATAAATTCGTTGTAACTTGTAATCTGAAACCATTTAATTGGCAGATATTTTCTGTAGTATTGGAATTATTCCCACGTCTGCCTCAGAACCGAGGAAATTCTACACGGAGTATGTGTAACGACAGTCAGGTCCCAAAATACTCTATAAGCAACATCTCGTGGTTTCATCAACAGAAGATACTAGGCGTAACCAACTTTGTCGAATACCAGCTGTGAGTGACAACTTAGTATTACGACACATTGTATTTTAAGCCTAGCGAAATAAGTTATCCTTAGATTACATCTGTAAAGGTTTCTTTCCTGTCGACTTTTGTGTACTTGTACCCTGTAGCTACTGTCCTGAATAAACATATATTTTACGTAAAATCTTGTCAGAAATCAACTCTCAATAGAGAAATGTAGTTAAGAGATTAAATTTTATTGAATGTCACGATAAAGATTGTTTAATTTTTGTTTCTTGTTTACTTCACCTGTAGATTTAAGGTAATATTCGAACATTCACATTTTGTCTTTGATCTGACTGCTTTAAATACAATGCAGTAGTATCATTTCCCATATATCCAAGTATAAGAGACTGTGGGATGTGGAAATGAGTCAATTTAGATAACAGAACAGATGCATACATCGGAATAGTTACTGTCACATTTGTACATTAATTATTGCAACTGCATTTTTCTATGAATTAGAAGCAGATATTAATTAAAAATACTTTTAATTTTTTCCTGAATTTAATCTTACCCCTGCCAAACATTTAAAATGTGTTGAAAACTTGTTGAAGATATGAAACCCTGAGTATCTGACTCCCTTTTGAACAATGGACAATTACTTACAAAGATCATTTTTCTTGTAGTGATATAATTGTGTACTTTGTTTCTGATGGAGTAAAATCGGTGACTACAGAAGAAATTAATATTTATACTTGTGTAAGCCCGTGACCGTGTATCGTCAGAGGTCTAGAATAGTTCATTTTTTTGAGTCAAAGATTATGATAGGTTGAACTGATCTGACCAAATATGAACTTGGCCTGTGTTTCACCCTTAGGTAGATAAAATCTCTTGAGCTTGTAGAAGTATTAATAGAAGTAGGTATTAAACATGGACAGGGACGATCGCGCTATCGTACAATTGTTTCAAAGGTCATAGACTCGAAATTGCTGAAATACCAACTTGACTTGCATTTGACCCCTAAAGTTCACTCTTCAAAATTTGAATTCCTGCTTGCTTCGAAAGTAGGTATCACTTTTATTATTATTATTATTATTATTATTGACGGTGGGCCTTCACAATGTCATGCTTTGGTCATAGTTTCTGTAACGGCCAGATAACTTAATACAGATTCCAGATTATTAAACCATTGAGCAACTCCGAAGAAATGTATTGCCAGAATACTGGATTCGGTAACTTATTGAGTCTTATTTCCACTTTAAACAACTTAATAACTGAACAAATACCAGTAACGAAAATACGTAAAAAGCAAATAAATCGTAATGTATAAACTTGGTCAAGCAACAACACTAGCAAAAATTTTAATTAAATTGAAATTTAGCCAAGGCTGAAATAATAATCGGCATTCGTGGTTAAAGCAGAAACCATGAGTAATTTAAATGTTTTTTTTATGTTACTTTCACTAGCAACATATTACTGAAAAGCAGTTCCACGATTTTTTCAGCCGTAAAGTTTTTCGATATTTTTGCAACTATGAAATGCTACGAAAAGCAAACTTAATGGATGTATTATGGCAATTAATTTGATAGGAGTTGCTTAGATATTAAATTGTGGACATAACCTCGAATTTCTTCTAATGGTATCTCTGTGGCTGTAAACTTGCGAGCGAAGGCTAACGTGTGACACCGTTCTCCAGCCAATAGCTATCAACGTAAGTGAGTGAGCTTAGAAAATTATATAAGAGATACACTCAACCAGAAATGTTAAAATTTTAATTTCTTTAACATCTCTCTGTAGGACGTTAACTGCTAACTCCACACATAATTCTTGGAATCCTGTTCTGAGCTCTTGAATACTTCATCGTTATACATTTAAAAGATTATTGCATATGACATTACTGGAGTGTAAATACGGAAAATAAACGAGTTTTTTTCATACTGAGATCTCATGTTGCTGACATTGTGTACCCTGCTAATTTGGGTGTATCCAATCATTTTAGTAGGTCATAGACATGTATCTCAATATGAAAAACGTAGAAACTTTACAATCTCTACCTGTTGAACTACAAATTTTATATTTATGTGTGGTGCTAATAAGTGACATACTGTATTATCGAAGTTTAAAAACAATCCATTAGCTGTGAACCAATTATTGCTATGATGAAAGACACAATTTTCAATATGTCTTGTAGAGAAATCTTGATTACTTTTAATTCATAAGATTGTTTCCAGGGCAGATCATTTACATTTACCAAAAACAATAGTACACCCAGTACAGAACCTTGAGGTACTCTACATCTGATGAATACCCCCCCTCCCACCCCCTCACTTAGAAAACAGTGAATCACATGATGCAGAATTTAACTGTTTCAATGATACTTTCCGTTTTCTGTTCGAAACCATTTATTAACAGTGCCATCCATATCAAAAAACTTTAATTTTTTTATGCAATTTCATGATCAACACATTCAAATGCCTAAGACAAATCACAAAATATTCCTACAAGTAATAATTTATTATTTATTCCTTCTAAAAATTGTCAGCAAATCCTCGTTCTGTTCAGGGATCCTTTTGAAACCTCCAGTGGCAATTAGAAAATAGTCATCTATTTACTCCTTTCCTATTATTTTATTATTATTATCTTATATACATCTACTTTTGCCATTTACGAAAGATATCATTGTAATTAATATACATAAAATATCAACAGCGGCAAGTGCAAGTTTTCGCCCCAGCTGGGATTTTATGAATCGGGCAGCTGTTTCGTACATGTACTTACTATGAATTGTATTTGCAGAAAGCTAAGGAAACAACGTTAAATCCCTTAATCATGCACACAGATGAATCAGATGCTGCGTGGGAAAGCTCATTCAGAAAATCCATCATCCAACACGCGGTCTCCAGAGTGGAAGAGCGGCCTCTCCGTGTCCACTTGCATGGCTGAAGGTGACGTCGTCGGCGGCAGCATCAACACTGGATCTTCCTCCAGCCAAAGGGCACCGCCACTACCCGCACCCAATGTGTGCTCACATGAACTCAAGACGGACAGTCCGCCCGCCACAACGCTCAAACGGAGGTCGCGCCGCCCGTCCGCTCGACCCGAGCAGATCCTCTGGTCCGTCACTAAGATAAACGTATTCCCCGACAGGTCGCGTACCTACGAGGTGCTTAGTCCCTCTTTTGAGAAGCCTCCCCGAGCCAACGGTCAGCCTCATATAGTGTTCGCCACCGCACCCCCCTTGTAACCTATCCCAGCGTCTGCTTTCCTGAATGATACGTCGACCACAGCCGGATCTAGCCGAACAGCCAGTTTCCAAATACGCCATTTGTGGCACTAGCCTTGTCGGTGACATCACGTTCTGCAGTTTCACTGTATTGATAGGATCATGAAAAAGATTTCTTTTAAATGTTGTGATTACCACTAAATGCTAAATAGTGTGTTGTTGTCCTCAATATTAGGGTGAAGTAGACTACTAAATTTGCATATTCAACATAATTTTAATTATGATAACTGTTTTATAGGTAGGATTTCAGTTTTGTGAAATGCTGGGGTGAAAGATAGAATGAACTGTCAGAGTATAGCGTGGTTTCGATTTCGTTTGGTTTTAAAAATTTGGAGGCTTGTGCATACTTTGCACAACTACTTAAAACGTTTGGCTGAATTTACTTGACATTACTTCATTTAAATAAATGTATGCGTAAAAAAAACACCCTTCAAATAGATTGGCTGCAACTGTTTCCTTTGAGGTTTGAGTAAACTTATAAGCGGTCCATTTATTAGCTGTTTTCCACATTCACCTGGTAATCTGGCGGGCTGTGGACAAAACCTAGATGATCTTAAAGACTTAGGTTCAAGGAAAGAAGCATGTAGCTTCTAATAGGCGCAGATTTTTTTTTCTAACAACACATCGTGTTAAGTAAGTACAGATTAAACAATTTTCCTTTTAGAATGTCTTTAAATGTGTTCGTAAGTAATTATGTTCATTTTATTTTTGTAATTTGTCAAAGTAAATAATTGTTTGTTTATGACTCTGGATTTTAATTTGTATTTATTCTTTGCGGAGCAACAAAATTATTTTATTTGATGATTTGTTCTGAATTATTTCTGCAGATGTGTAAAATCCGTTATTAATGAGAGAATGCTAATTCATTCAGAAAATTAGTTCACTTTAATCATCCATTAATCGTTTTATCTTTATTGTCGCATCCTAATCTAAATATGTCCTTACTGATACCTGCTAAAATGTACCATAAGAAAAAGCGGAGCTAAATACGACGGTTACAGTATCTCATTTTTTATACTGTTATTTGGTATTATGTTATAATGTGATAAATCAGGCCAAAATTATTAAACGGGCATAAAAAAACTATCTGAGATAACAGCAAAGCATCCAGGAAAAGTCATTAGTTTGTTTCAATTATATAATATGATAACTCATAGAAACGAATTTTTAGGGTTTTATTTTTTACATGTGCCAATGCAATAACCCGTTTATATTCGACATCTTTTCATCCTTTCAGAAAAATGGATCCATTATTTGTGGCACGAGTTGATAAAACTAAACGTGCATCACTCAAAGAGTTATTTAATTTCATTGCGTTGGAGCCCATGCTCCGGTGGTAATTTTGCTATACCCCCATTTTATCTTTTCTTGTTATTTTTTTCCTTAGATTCTCCACCCACCTTCTTTGCCCTTAACGAATTTTAATTTTAAAATTTTCAGTGTTTTTTTCTCTACTGTTCAGCATTTCACTTACTAATTTATCAGCACACACCCTTTCGCCTGGAATCGAGTACTAGCTTGTGGTCATGGTCAATTTTTCGCTTCCATTCACTGTTCTAATATCAATCCAAACGTCATCAAAAATATACGCTGGTATACCCTTCTCCTGTCTACCAATGTGTGACTATCCAGTTTCTTTATCATGTCAGCTGCTGCTTGTGTTCTGCGGTAATTTCCACAAACAAATCTAGTTTCTCTCCTTTGCATCCCGTCTAACTCCTGTATTTGATGCCCATATTGTGAATCCAGATTCTTTCACTTTTGATTTGTACTAAATCGTACAGAAATTTGAGATTTTCATGCACCATATAACAATATAACCATATGACCTATGGGAACAATTTTTCTTGCAATAGCCAGTGTTGCAATCAGAATGACTGGGCAAAGGCAAACAGTCTATTCCTCCAACCTAGACCATTCAATGACAGCCCATGCCAGTTCCAACATTCACCAACTGTTTTATAGTAACAACTGGGGTAGTTTTCTAGGAAACTACCACCGCTTCTGAATTCCTGCTTAGGGGGCATCCACAAATTACGTGAGGTGTTTTTCCGGATTTCTGGACCCCCCCCTCCCCCTTGGTGAGATTTCGTGAGATCTGGCCGGACACCCCCCCCCCCTCTGGTGAGATATGGTCCGTGAGAACACTCCCCCCCCCCTAGAAATCACCCTCGAAACTTTTGTAGACCTTTTTTTTTTTTTAGGTCACACCCTAACTTTTTTGACGAAATGCCTCCTAAAATCGACTTTGGCGCAAATTGTAGACCTTTTTTTTGGCTCTACTGTCCCCAAATTTTTCGCAAAATCTCACGTGAGATTTCCGTAGACCCCCCCTCCCCCCTGGTGAGATCTGGTGAGATTTCGCCGGACCCCCCCCCCTCCCCTATTTCACCTCACGTAATTTATGGATGCCCCCTTACTAACATACCCTGTATATCAGGAATCCTACCGATATACCCATCACTTTTTGTTTATTTATTTATTTGCGTGTGTTTACCATTATTCCTCCTTTATTTATGCATTCGTTTTAACATTATTATTTAACTTTATATATTTGTATTCACCAACAATATTGTTTTTTCCATAGTTCTAAAACATTTACTCGGTTTTATTCATCCCCCTTCATCCCCACTACTCCAACCAGTGCTCGAAAATGATCGGGCGTTAGGCGTAATTACGCCTGAATTTTTTCATTTTACGCCTATAATCTCCGTCAAAGGCGTAAAAAAATACGCCTAAGCATTAAAATTAAAAAACATTACAGTAGCTACTACTTTTCAGTTTTGCATGTTCAAGGTTTAATCCTAATAACTAATTATAATTCCTGCCGCATTGTTGATCTATTTCAGAGTTACATTTCTGAAGTTCAGAAGATGTTGCAACAGTTTAGGTGAAGTACCGCGAAGTAAAAGACAATTCTAGTTCGAGCGTTTTTCGATTAGCAAAGGAAGTGAAGATGTCTCGTGAAATTACTGACTTTAACTTTATATCAGTTGTAAAGCCGAGTAGTGGTGATGAAAATATCACTAGCACCGGTAAACGAGGAATGCCAGAAAATGAAGAAACATCAGCTCTTCGGCTATTACCAATAGGCCTGGTCCGACTTCACGCAATCCAGGGGGTCAACAAGCAAGTAAACAAACAAATACAGTTAGTAACTCATCACCTACTGTGCCTACTGGAGATCGTTGTGTAAAATTCAATAGTTATTGTAATAAATACAATAAATTCAAGAATAACCTATTTCACAATTTTGGTATATAATATATTGGCACATTTAGACCTATTTACAGTTTTAAATTGTGTTGAAGTAGGTTGTAAACTATAAAATCTTTATTTTTCATAATTATAAGATAATTACGCCTACACATTTTCATTTTACGCCTGAGTCTGAAAGTTAGGAGTAACAAATACGCCTGGATTTATAAACTAATTTCTAGCACTGACTCCAACCCTCTTCTCCAAGCCACGTCATGTCATACAGTAGGCCGCGTTGTGTACACACTTCGCTTGCTAAATGGGCCGTACCTTCCTAGATGAATAAGGTGTTAACCGAGACAATGTACAATTCTATTCGTCTCGTATTTTGTGCATTCCTGCCTACAGTTTAGGTGACGAAATTTCCTTGTTTATTTAAGGTTTGTTATCCTTCAGTAAATCACATTTTCTTGCTGTCCAAATGTTTTTAATGTACTCTTGCGTGCAATCAAGTTTTAATATTTTTATATAAGATATTTAAAACAGTTGTAGTGGACCGGCAACTATTTTTTTCGATCTGCCTCCAACGAGGAAAACTTATATGTGGGTTGGTAATACACTAGCTGGTTATGTGCAAGTATTTACATTTATTTATTTGCGTACATGAAAACCATTTAACAACCCGTTATGCCAACCATTCCCTTATTCCAGCCAGATCAGTATTAACTTAACTTCCCCTTATGCTATGCCATACCAAAACAGCTATCGGCGTCTACGCAGGTTCAATCCCACCTGTCTTTGTGGCAGTGTCGTGATGTCTCGTGGCCGCCGCCGTCTTTGGTTCGACACCCAGTATACGATCTGCCGCCGATCAAATTCTACCAGTCTCAACCTAGGAAACCTCTCTCCAGGGCCGGCGTTAGGGGGGGGGGCAAAAGTACCCGGGCCCGCTGGCCGATGGGGGGCCCCCGATCACTAGCTGTAGAGACCCCCAGGCCATAGATTCGAGAATCCGCCCATTGTCGCCCGGCCAGTCTGTAGAGCTAAAAAACAAAAAAGTCGCCCATTTTACCCCGGGCCCGAAATTCCTAACGCCGGCCCTGCCTCTCTCCGTCGATTGCATCCAGTTTTTTTAATCCCACTACTTTTTTCCAGGAGGAGATAGCGACAATCTAATCGCCTGCCTCCTTAATCAAGTCATTTTGACGTGATTAAGTCATTGCTTCCTAGAAACCGCTGACAGTCTCGTCCTACTGTAAAGTTCATTACTCCGCGAGTTTATATATTCTTTTTGACTCAACTGTTTATAGTACCTGTCGCATACATATTTTCTTCGAACTTCTGTTTGATTTTTTCCTATATGACACATTTACTTTACTAAGACCATTTCCTTTTCTACTTCTTCACACTTTTCTTTTGTTTTCTTGGAATTCCTGTTTATTTTGTTTCTAAAATTTGTACTATTCTCTTTCTACTTTATCTTGAGCATATTTATGCCTTCTCCTCTGATCCATCAACTCCAAAATTTCTTCTGTGGTCCAAGGTTTTCAGGCGGTTTGTTCCCTAAAGTCTAATGTTTTAATACTATCTTGATTATTTCTCTCTTCAGTACATTCCATTCATTCTCAGAGTTACTTCTAAACCCACGTCTACCATCTCTGAAAATTTTTCTCTAGTGTTAGGTTGTTTCAATTTGTTCACTTCCAGATTGTTCTGCCTGTGTTGCTTCCTTCTTGAATTTCAGCTTACACTTCATAACTATCAGATTGTGGCCAGAGTCTATGTCAGCTCGTGGATATTCCTTACAGTCTAGAATTTGATTCCGGAATCTCTGTTTGACCATAATATAATATAGCTAAAGCAACCTGTATCCCTGGGTCAGGTCCAAACGAATATCCTTCATGCATAATTCTTAAATTGTGTCTTTGCTATGACAAGTTTATATATGAGGGAGTACCCAAAAATAACCGGAATACCACTGCCGTGGGCAGAGCTTGTGTAGTACACGTTTGTGCCGCTAGGCGTTTATAGCACAACTCATCTTAGTTCAGTGCTGCCATTGTCTCTGGTGCTGCCTGTGTTGTTGACCTGACTTGTTCTGTTAATCTGCACTCATTGTTTTTGCTAGCGCTGTTTTGTTATTGTCTCGTTTTTATGAGGGCAAGTTTAAGTGAACAACGTGCAGCTGTGAAGTTTTGTTTTCTATTCAGTAAAAAATGCTACTGAAACTGTTGAAAACGGCTTAAAAAAGATGACCTTATGGGAAAAAACTCAAGTGTACGAGCGGTTAGCTCGGTTTAAAAATGGTGACATGTCGATTTATGACAAACTTCGCTCTGGACGTCCATCAACTGCCCCAAACGACGAAAATGTTGAAAACATTCGAGATCATGTGCTCTCAGACCCTCGACAGACAATTGATCAACTGTCAGAGATTAGTGGGTTATCTTGGAGCTTGGTTCGGCTAATTTTAACTGAAGATTTGGGAATGAAAAGGGTTGCTGCCAAGTTTGTTCCTCGGGCTCTGACTGACTACCAATTTTACCCCTTCTTGTCATGACTCGGCCAGCTGATTGATAAGAGCCGACAGGGTGAACTTTCCCTGGAGCTGTGGATAAGGGCCGACCATAGAAGATCGACCACTGTTCTGATATGAATATTCGTCATAGGTCCCTACTGCAACACCTGACACGTTTTATGGCTCAGTACATTCAAATATTAATATAGGAATGGAGGTTAAATCACTGTAAACGTCAGTTGCATATTTACACATTTATTTACATGAGCAATGGCTGATGGAATACGTGAATATCTACAATGGTTAAATGGGCTTTATAACAAAACATTAGATATGGGGCCAAGGACTAGGCGAGCATGTAAATTATGGGCGCCTCACATCCCAAATTAAATGGAATATTGATAATCTCCCCGACGACTATGCCCACATGAATATGCCCCTCTTACTATCCACACCCTTCTATCGCAGCAGAGCCCACCTTAGTAGCAGACGCCAGGCATCATCTTCTTCTCTGCGACGGCCGCCTCGGCGGCGCCGGCTTCGACGCCCTCGGCGTCGATGTGGTTCGTTGAAAGACTGTAGTAGAGAGACCGTCAGACCCCTGCTCCCAGGGTTTAAAGAGATACTCTCCCCTCCTATCATCACTGTGTGGTGAGGGTAATACTCCTCGCTAACCTGATGTGTGAAGTCATTTTACCAGCTTGCAGTAATGACCAGGGCCGGCGCTAGGAATTTCGGGCCCGGGTTAAATGGACGACCTTTTTTTTTTTTTTTTTTTTTTTTTTTTTTTTTTTTAAAAAAAAAAAAAAAAAAAAAAGCTCTACACCGGCGGGGTCCGGGTACTTTTGATCCGCTTAGTGCAATGGCGTAACTAGGTTAACAAGGGCCCCAGTGCAAAAAAAATTTTTGGCCCTCAGGCTTTAGGGGGCCCTGCTGAGCTGCGCTTGGGGGCCCCCGTGCACGGCACCGCCTAGCCCTCCGATAGCTTCACCCCTGGATTTGTGGCAGTCTGGGGACTGGTTCTTCCACCACGACAATTCACCTGCACACACAATTGTTGGGCAGTTTTTTTGGCTAAAAATGGCACGGTCCCGCTGCTCCACGCACTTTACTCGCCTGACCTGGCTAGATGCGACTTTTTCTTATTTCCACGCATGAAAGGACACCGATTTGACAACATTGAAGAGGTCAAGAAAGAAACGAGGGAGGAGCTGTCAGCCATTTGACAAGATTATTACAGAAAATGTTTCGAACAGGGGAAGCACCAGTGGGACAAATGTATTAGTTGTAATGGAGAATATGTTGAAGGGGATGAGGTTGTTTTGTAATAAAATTCTAGCTTTTAAAAAAATAAATCCTTTTTTTTAGTACCCCCTCGTATTCCACAAAATTCTAACAAATTGTCCACACTGTTATACACTTTATTTCCAATAACAATTTCGTAGCTCATGAAATTTTTAAAATATTATTGTTGATAGCTTTATCTTCATATATTTAGTGATTGCTTTGTCCACAGTTTCACTATAGGTTAATTAATTTTCTCATCTGATTTTGCACCTATTTACTATCTCATTGGTTTGGACAGGTTGTGATCTGAATTGAATTTGCTGCATTTATAGGCCTTATTAACCTGCCAGATCAAAGATCAATACAAAATCTATATAATATAATTATGTTCCATATTCTGTTTGTATATAGATTGCCTTGTGTAACTGGATACACAAATAAGAATTTAAAATACATTATAGCTCCTTTTTAAAAGTGTTTGACTATTTCTTTGATTCATTGACTTGGCAATACTGTTTGCACTTGAAGGAACGATTTGCAAATAAATTCAAAAATATAATCCTACTACTGTGTAAATTTACATGGGTTATTTACATGGGTTATGTATTTTTGGCGAGACTACTTTTGAATCTACAAATGCTACGTTGAATAAAAAATCCTATACAAGAATAAAAACTAGACATGAATTGTTAATTGATGCTGGATTGCTTGTTGCATGAGATAAGAAAATTTTTAACAACTGACTGGTATTGACTGGATGTAGCTTTTGCATAAATTAAAGTATCTACACATCAAAATCAGTTCAATAGTTTTTGTGTGATGCTCAAACAGTGGCGTAGCTAGGTCAACAAGGGCCCTGGTGCAAAAAAAAATATTTTGGGCCCTCAGGCCAGATGGGTGACTTTTTTTTGCTGTGTGTTGCTGGTAGGGGCTCCCTGAGCAGTGGTTGGGGTCCCTCTGAGCAGTGAGGGGCTCCCTGTGTCTCAGGGGGCCCCCCTACACGACAATAGAGCTATAAAAAAAGTCGCCAGTTTGCCGTGAAGGCTGTGGGCCCTCTGAACTGTGCTTGGGGGCCCCCTGGGCGCAGGAGTCCTGGTGCACTGCACCGCCTAGCCCCATAGTAGCTACGCCCCTGTGCTTGAACAAAGTAACTGAAAATAGTTAATATAATAATGCTGACTCTGAACTGTAAATGTGTATACATTATATAACTTCTTACATATCAACATTTTGTATTTTCTTTTTCAGATTCAAATTTTACCACCAAAGTGTAAATTTTATCCTTGCAGCCAGACTAATCATTTAAAATTTTAACAATCAATACAAATAAATTATTTAGTTTTATTCCTATTCAAGGAAAGTTTAAAAAATATTAACAACTGTATTCATTACAGACTATCTCTCATCAATTTGTTAATTTGTTTAAGATTTGAATTTGTATAATTTCAGGGACCTAGCGGTATAAAATAAGTTGGCTCAAACAGCAGCACTGGTTATAACTTTAGTGGATTAGTGTATTGGAGGAAAGTTGTAGCTTCAAGTTGATACATTTCTGCTATTACACTTTTGCCCAGATTTCCAGCCGTCATTTCCTCTCAGGAAAATTCTTGTCATTGGTATGATTCCCCACCGCAAATTACACACCTATACACTTCCTGGTGCCAACTTATAAAATTGTGTTCTTTGGCCACATTTTAAACACTGCTCCCTTCCTCTTCAGTTTGTTCTACTGCTACAAAATGCTGCTCTGGTTAGCCAGACAATATCTGAAAGATATATCACATCTATCAATAAAACTGCTGTCCTCTTTTTAACCACCTCTGACTACTGTATTTGAGACCCATTATGTGGGTCCCATATTATATTATCCCACCATACTTGAGCACTTCACAGCAGGATAAGAAACTTTGAGAGCAGGAAGGAAAGATCAGGGAGTTGGGCAAATGAAGATGGGTTAAGTCTATAGGGGCTAAAGGAAAGACAGTGGGCATATGGGGAGGGGGAGGCCTTGGAAAGAATAGTAGTTGGCAATGGGAAAAATAGGCTAAGTAGGGAGAAGGTGCCACATACTTCAGAAATTGTGTGGAGAAAAAGGTTTGGCCTGCTACCAGAGTCAAATGGGGAAGAATCTCACTTAGATGTAGGAGTAGGTAAGGTGCAGCAAGTCTTTACGAAAGAGGCATGGAAGGTAAAAACAGGAACAAGATGGTTCTAGAAGGTTATACTGTTAGGTAAAAACCATGGGAAAGGTGTAGGCTTTCTTTGGCTAGCTCAGTTAGGCACAGGCTACCAAGTCACAAGTTTCTTCAATGTTATGGCAGATAAAAGAGAGTACAGGATCACTTTGTAAGGGTTTCAGTAAGGATTGAATAGTGACAGAAGAAGAAACAGGCAATGTTATTGATGGAAACACGAGTTACAGTACAGAGTGTGACCTGAGGAAGGTGGTGAAAGAGGCACAACACAAAAGGGTGGAGCTAATGCAGGTCTTTAGTAACCATAATCACCCATATTTGAACAGGTGGGTAAATGTGATGAGATGATGCTTGAGAAAGGAAAAAGCTCTGTCTTGCGGGTCATGCTTGTGGGTACAAATGGTAGTGGGGTTTCAATAGGCATAGCATATACCTAAATAAATTGATATATTCTGAATTGTTAGGTAGATCTGTCAGGGAGGCGCACTTCCAATTATGATTAGGTCAGGACTGTTTTTTTTTTTTTTAAGGTTAGAGGCTGTTGATGGTATACAAAAATTTGATCAAAGGGGTACTAATTGCAAATGCACAATGGAGAAAATCACTAATACTAACTAAACAGATGAAGTTGTTGAAACAATAATATATGGGAGCACAACTAGAAAGGTATAGGTTAAAGCTGAAAATACCAAAAGCCCAGTTATAAGGGTATTCCCCGTGAACTGTGTAATGGACAAAGATCGAGTT
The DNA here is from genome assembly GCA_031002005.1 of Vandiemenella viatica. Lineage (NCBI taxonomy): Eukaryota > Metazoa > Arthropoda > Insecta > Orthoptera > Morabidae > Vandiemenella > Vandiemenella viatica. The sequence goes on from CM061919.1 coordinate 239,489,926, forward strand.
TGGAAATTTAAGAGACAATAACCACGTCTAGTTATAGCAGTAGACTCTTGGTTAAAAGAGGGGGTACAAGACAATGAAGTTTTCACCAATGGTTACAAAATGTACCACAAAGAAAGAGGAGCAATTGGTGGAGGGGTATTCATATTTGTTAGCAAAGGCAAGTACAGTTCACGGATGTTGACAGATCATACCCATAAGTTACTAGGGGTAGATTTCCGGGGTGACAAAAAATAAAAAATAGGGTGGTGGCCGCTTACCATAGTTGTAAAATGATTGGTGAATCTGAGAATCTTGGGGAGAACTAAATTAATATTTAAAGCTAAGAGGTGACCATAGAATAGTCATTAAAGATGGAAATTTAAATTTACCATGCATTTACGTGGTATAATGTAAGCTTAATGATACAAGAGAACAGAGATTTGCAAATACCATAGTAAGAAAAGGAATCTTTTTCACAAGTGGTAGGTCAGAACATAAAGGAACAGAATATGTTGGATGTATTCCTATTAAGGCATGATGATAAAGTAGCAACTGAAGGAACACATGATCATGAAGCAGCCCTGATGTATATTGGACGATTCAGTAAATCAGTGGTCAAAATTGAAGGGGAAAAATGGGCACAGTTATAAAAAGGTAGAAATTTCAGAATAGAAGAGAGAATATTTCAGTGAAAGGTTCAGTATATGCAAGGAAAACACCAGTGCAGTGGAGCTAAGAACTAGTCATAAGGCACTCACTAGTGAGCTTGAATCAATAATAATAATAAATTGTGAAGTAACTAAAAAAGCACAAAGGGGCCAGTGTAGATAATATTATATGACAGCGTATGTTACCTTCAAATATTATTTACATTGAGACTGGAATCTTATTGCTGGAAAAGAGTAAAATACCAGTCCACAAAGGAAAAACAGGGTTGAAAATAACAGGCCAATTAATGTAGCATCAGTGATGGGCAAAATGGTGAAGAGAATATTACATGTCAGAAATGACTGTGAGGAAAGAAACTGGTTTGAGAATTAACATGGTTTTAGCCAAAGATATACATGAGAACTCAGTTGGTGGTACATATGAAAGATATTTCCGATGAAATGGAAAACGAACTCCAAGTTAATTGAGTAGAGTAGATCTTTACAAGATATTTTACAGAGTGAGCCATAAAATTGTATTAAATAAGGTGAAAACTATTGGAGTGGAAGATTTTTTTTTTTTTTAACTGCTTAACGTCTCATACAACAACTAGGTCTTTAGAGACGGTAAAGGATGGGGGGCAAGGAATGGGAAGGAATTCGGCCTGGCCTTTTGAAGGAAGCATCCTGGCATTCACCTGGAGTGATTTGGGGAAACCATGGAAAACCCAAATCTGGATGCCCGGACGGGGATTCGAACTGCCGTCCTCCCGAATGCGAGGCCAGAACGCTAGCCGTTATGCCACCATGCTTGGTAGTGGAAGAAAAAGTGACTTGATGGGTAGAGATAGGAAACAAAACATTGGAGTATGAGTTGGAAATTAAAATAGGTGTACCACAAGGTAGTGTATTGGGACCCCATTTTTTTTTTCATTATTCTAACGAATCTGTTGACGGTTACAGTTAGAAGTTGGATTGTTTGCATAATAATATGCAATAGGATCAAAACGGGAGAAGACTAAACAGCTACAGGGTGAGCCAAAACCTAATTGGGCAGATCCTCATGGAATGAAGATAAATGCCAAAAGGAGTCAGCTTATTAGGTACACAGATAAAAAAAATGAAAGTTGTTTATAATTGTAGGATGGGGACAGAATTGCTTATTGAAGACTTGAAGTGCAAATATCTTGGCATAATGTTTGAAAATAAATTCACATGGGCAGTAAGCAGAAAAGGTTACAAAATCCATCATTTACTGGAGAGAGTGATGAGGCAATTTACCAGAGAACTGAGAGAATCACATTACAAAATTTTAGTCACACTATTGCTTGAATATGAGGGTGTAGTCTGGAACCCACATTTTTTGTATCAAATACAAATGGAGAGAGTGCAAAACAGCTAGATTTGTTTGTGGAAATTATCCAGCTAGTAATTGATATGATAAAGGAGTTGGACTGGGAGTCACTGGAGGACAGGAGGAAGATGAAGAGCATGCTGGGAGTGTACAAAGTGTATACTAATGAAGCTTGCGAAGATAATGGTTAAAGAATTAGGACTAGTGCAATGAAGGGAAAAAATGACCATGAGCACAAGCTGGCACTCGATTTCATGCAGAAGCGAGTAGGGTAGGAAGTTAGGGATTGCAATAAATTACTAAGGGAAGTGATGAATAATTTACCAAAAATGTTGAAAGAATTTAGAATTAAAATTTGTAAAGAGCAAACGTAAATAGGCAGAGGAATTCACATTCATAGCATCCAAGATGAAAAAAGTAATAGTAATGGTAAGTAGATGACCAGGGAAATTATTAACAGAGCATGCTGCTCATCACCCTCCATAGCAAATGAACGACTTTCAAAATTATGCCTACCACTTGTCCAATGTGCAGAATAGATAAAGTATCTTAGCACTTTCCTTGGTGGGTTGTCATTTGGATCCATCCTTATTCCAAGACTGAGGGTGAAACTTGAAAGAACAGCCCTAAAAATTCATTCATTACCGAGTTCCAACCTCTTGACAGAGTAGCTGGACATTGGATCTGCTGTATCAAAGGCTCCCAAATTGGTTGTCTCCCTTAGCCACCAAGTTCCAATTCAGGATGGTATCCAATTCTTCCATTCTGAATCATTGCAATATTTATTACTAATGTAATTATCCGAGATGAGAGAAATAGAAAAATACCATAAACTCTTTTTTTTTTTCATTTCTGATACATAGGGCACCTTCCTTTAGTAGTTAACCGTTTACCCTCATAATACAGATAGTGAGTTTTACCTGGCATAGGGTCATAGGGGACAATGAAATTCACACATTTTTGTTGACTTTGGCATTATTATTGCAAAGACACTAATAACACTGAACAAATGGAGCAATACACAGATCAACAAATTATGTTCCATTGATATATTCTGGCAATCACTGTGATTGGATGATCAAAACACTAACTATGAACTCTTGCACTCATATTTACCTGTTGAATACAGTACTCCTATTAAATCTATGTACTGCTATAACTCTGCACACTGAATAAACTGGGTATAAAATTTCCTAAAGAGCTATTTAGACTAATATCAACATTCATTGTGACTTCCTGTCCAGAAATTATGAATGTATATAACAAAGTTTCTTTTGATGAAAGTCTTTAGTTCACATACAACTGGCTAGCCACAAGCCTATCTCATATACATTAGTTTTTTTTCTTTCTTTTCTTTTAGGGAATGGGAATCATGTAATACTCCCAGCAACTCCCACAAATAAAAATTTTCTGGCCACTATTCCTATATATGTTTTCCTTTGCTGCAAATGGGGCAATACTGTCGATTATACTCTAGTCATCACAAGGTGATTTTACGTCTCCTCACTTGACCATAGCACCATTTTCATATGTACATGTGTAAGGCTGCATAGGAGGGTAGGCGATATGCTGCCTTGTTTTCTTAGCTTTCAACATTCCTGAAGCCTCAAAGTTCTCAATAGTGATGCAGAATGCATGTGATGTTTGCAGACAACGTAAATTCAATCTCCTGCTACTGGAAAGAACTGGTTCCATAATTGAAGGAGTAGAATTAAGCTTGTCACTATGAGAATAGTACAGGTTAGGTGGAAATAAGGCACTATCACTCATAATACACTTACGTAATGTGATTCCTGATGTTTTGCCACTATGAATGCCTCAAGGAGAACATTGCCCTTTTTTATTATTATTATGGCTTTAAGCCTCACTAACATTGATGTCATTAGAAATGGGAAAGGACTGGGGGCAAGGAATTTGTCTATGCCATTTTAAAGGAATCTTGTCAGTGTGAGGAGCCAAGTGGTGGGCTGGATTGTTTCTAGTAGGCGTCTGTGATGGGGGAGGATGTTGAGTGGAATTTCACCAACCTTCAGGATATTTCTAAAATCCTCTTGCAAATCTTCTTACTTCAAGTGATGTCTTCTGCACTTGTTCCGTGATCTTGAAGCTGCTAATAAGAGGTAATATCATGTCAGGATTGACACCAGCTGGTTTACGACCAGCAACGGGGATAGGAAGGCTAGCGCTTGTTAAATGTATAGCTGAGAATCTATCCTAGTTATGAACAATAAGGTCAATTTGCTGAACTACCTATTTACCAGGTGTGTAAATATGAAACTGGAATTTGCCAATAGATGGCTCTACCTATCAATGCAGTTACCATCAAATTGCATCATTGTCATCATTTTTTTTTTTTTTTTTTTTTTTTTTACATCTGACAGCCATTTTTAACCCACAACAATACAAGTTTCATACGACAGTGTAGTTTTCAACAATGATGAACATTTTGAGTTTTGAGCCTCCAAACTACCATTTGCGGACATCATTGATTTTCTGTTACCGTTTAAAGAAAGCTGCTGCAGAATGGCATCAAATGCTTGTTGAAGCTTACGGTGACCGTCCTCTCAGTAATTCACAGTGTTTTGAGTGGTTTAAAAAAAATAAAAAATGGTGATTTTGACATGAGAAACGAAGACAGCGGAAGACCTCCAAAGAAGTTTGAGGACTGAGTTGGTTGAAGAGGATACCCAAATGCAAGAACAACTCGCAGACCAATTAAATGTAACAAGGGAAGCTGTATCCACACGTTTAAAAGCAATGAGAAAGATCCAGAAGATGGGAAAATGGGTTCCACATGAACTGACTGACAAAGCAAGAAAAACGAAAAACCCCTTGTGAAATTCTGCTCGCCAGGTATAAAAGAAAGTCATTTCTCCATCAAATTGAGACAGGTGATGAAAAGTGGATATATTTCGAGAACCCTAAGCGTAAAAGATCATGGGTAACTCCAGCTGAACCATCAACATCTACGTCAAGGCCAAATTGCTGTGGAAGCAAGACAATGCTCTGTCTTTGGCAAGATCAAAATGGTGTGATCTATTACAAGCTACTTAAAACTTGGTGAAACTGTTAATTCTGAACTTTATCAACAGCAAATGATCTATTTGAATCAAGCATTGCAGAAAAAATGACCAGAATACCAGAAAATACAACACAAAGTGATTTTGCTTCAAGACAACTTACCATCACATACAGCAAAACTGGTCAAGGAAATGATTAAAGTGCTTAGTTGGGGGATACTGATGCATGAGGCTTACTCATCTGACTAAGCTCCATCCAATAACTCTCTCTTTACATTGATGGGACATCCACTTGCTGAGCAGCACTTCACTTCTTATGAAAATGGCTCAATGACTGGTTTGTGTCAAAAGAGAGAATTTTTTTTGGCATTGCATTCATAAATGTCCATAGAGATGGGAAAAATGTATATCTAACAATGGGCAATACTTCAAATAAGGTACTTTGTACCATTTTTACCCAATAAAGGTGCATTTTTTATGAAAAAATTCCGGTTTCATATTTACGCACCTGGTATTAGAATACTTGCTATATGTACATTTTACAGACGTTAGCGTATTCTGCAAGGTTAGTTCCCACCTGCGATAAAAGAGATAATGACTGGTTGATATTGATTAAAGGCATGGTGGTATGATCTTAACAGAAAGTATGTAGTAAGGCTCAGGCTATGAGAGACGGTTTGCCACAATTTAGTCCATGGTAACTAATGAACTGCTCCTGATCTACTCAGAGAGAAATGAGTGTTTTGTGGTCGTACACCACCTCGCATTTTATGTCACCTACTCCAGATCAATCCACTTGGAGGTGACCGCTGTCAGCAAGTAAGCATTCTATAGAGGACAAAAATCTTCCTGCCAAGTTCATGTCAGCAAGCCGTGTCCAACTCGCAGCTCACCAACTCCAGAAAATATTGTTTCCACCAAATATACCATTTCTCTTTAATAAAAACCTACAGCTCTAAAACAACACTGACACCAGCATTCACTTGGAATGATTTGGGGAAATCATGGAAAACCCAAATCCGGTTGATCTGACCATGACTTGAACCCCCGTCCTCCCGAATGTGAGTCCAGAGCGTTATCATTCGCCCACCTTCCTTGGTCTCAATATCGCTCTGCAAAAAGCTCTAAAAGTATTTGAGTAAAATACAATTTGAATATTATTGTGACAAACAGCGGAATATATTTACTACAAAACTGGCATAAGAAACAGCAATGTGAAAATCACGCTACAAAAAACCCGAAACTGCCTTTACCTTTCTTGCAGTCTAATTACTACATAGTATTGTCCTATTAATCAGTAGTATCCTGTAAATAGTAAAGGTCTATCTTTCAACCATCATAGGATCAAAATCTGATTGACTCTCACTGTATCTTTAGAAATTTTTGGAGGGGCTTACCATACAACTTAATCATTTCCTTCACATTAAATACGAAACAAAACACTTCAACTACTCTAAAATACAGATTTTTCCTACATCATCAAAGATCTCAAATTACAATTTTTCATGTAAACCTTGAACTAATCAATTGAGTGTGTAAATCCTCGGCATTACTTTTTCTATAACACTTTGATTAATTTCACTATTCATTTTAATATGATTCAAATAACTTTTTATTTTATTTCTCCTCTCTCCATTTCATTGACACATTTTACACTTTACACAGCACGACTCTAACTCCATCTTTTATTTCCCAATAATATGTAATTTATTTAAATGCCCTCAAACTCTTATCATAATGAGAAATCTCATTCAACAACTTTCTTTTACATTTAAGGTAACTGAATCCAATGCTGTCCTTCTGTTATAAGACTTTATTAGCACCTTTCTTTAAGACCACTTCCTGAGCCAACAAATATATTTTTGAATAGATAATTTACATATTTAATTCAAATTTTGTTAAGCCAACATTTATTAATTTTCAAAATAATAATTTAATATGGAAATGAAAGATAAAGTAGACCATTCACTCACCATGGCTGAAGGCAGCAGTAACACTATAAATAAAAGAAATCAACATTTCTGACTTTTGACATTATTCATGAAAATAGACATGTGCACAGTCACCAATGGTCAACATGACAACATGAATCGTTCACACCATCATATTCTGTGAATGGTAGTTCCTTCCTCAAGCCATTTTTTATATTAAAATTATATGCTCTGTTACAAACATGTTGCCGAGAAAAAGAAGAATTGGTTGGAAAAGTGGGCAAAAATCCTGAAAGTGGATAGTGAAAAGAATAAGGACTTAGTAAAAAAGAACATGCTTAAAAATTGCTATACAACAGAAATACCACAGGGAAAATGGAAAGAATAGTCTTCTAAATAAATGACAGAGAAAAAGTAACTCATATTATGTGAGAGTTAACATGGAGATATGCTGAAGATGGAATAAAGAAGATGGATTCAAAGCACAAAATGTGTACAAGGTATCAGTGGACATAAGTAGCAGATGTGGTCGAGATACTGGGGCCTTAACAGAACTTCAAGAGGGATTACACAAAATTTCAGAAATACTCAACATAAAAACACTTTGAGCCATAAAAAATTCTCACAATTGTAACCACACATATCTTTCATCTACAGTAAGGCAAAAAGAGTAGGCTCTGAAGTCTTCCGTGACCTCATCATTATTACAGTTACGTTTAATACTTTTGACATATCTTACCCTGAATTTTTTAAGGCAAAAAATATTGGATATAAAAATACAGCAAAAGGAATTATGTGAGACTTTTTCAACTGGTTGTGTAAGACTTTAAAATGTATGGATTTCAAATCATGCAAAGACACGAGATTAAATTCTTGTCTGACCATCCTATTTCCATTTTCCACGATTTTCCAAAATCATACAAGGCAAATGCCAGGATGGTTTCTTTAAAAGGCCAGGGCCGAAGTCCCTCCCACTCCTTGCAACTGTCTTTTTCTGCCTCTAATGACCTCGATATTGTTGAGGCATAAAGCCATAAGATACAAAACATTATGCAACATAAAAGAAAATGTTGTATGAGTTTTAGGCAATGCTTAATGGATTCTCAATTTATGAGTAGTATCCTCTCTTGTGAATGGATACCATTGTTTGTGTCAGGCACATTAAAGCTGTTAATGTGTATAGAATTCAAGTCTTCAATCTGCACAGTTCTAAACAGTTATTACAATTTTCTCACATGACTGGAGATTCTATTACAGCCTACTGCCATATGGTGTAAGGAGATTCACAAGCCACAAAATTACTAAAAGGTGATTTATTATTTTAAACTAGTCGTTTATCAAATATACACAGAGCAACAGATGGTACTTAAAAATATGCTAGTTTTTATGGTTCTGTACATTCCAAAGTGAATTGCTCATTTTCCCATTACACCCAAGTAATTTCCGAACCCTTTACCATGAAAATTTTTAACTGCTCACTACAAGTTTCTTCAAATCTTAATAGATTGGCTGAAATAAAAAGTGCAAAATCCAGACAGGAATGGTGGAGTTTTAGGAAACTTTGTAGATATATCCAGGGTGATACCCAGGAGAAAACAAATTGAAATCGATCAGGCCAAGTTTATTATCTTAAGATTTCCTTTAGTTAATAACACAGGTAATAAATGATAGCTGACAACACAATGGCTTTCAAAATGTTTGTACTTTCTTTTTTATTCCATGATCTGTGAAAGATTTTTTGCTGAAAAACTATTTTAAGATACCTCTCCCATTTACTTCCAAACTCACTGATCAAAAAACTTTCAAAATTTAGTGATATGCATCCTGCTAAAGTTCACAGGAAAGCGATAGCTAAACCTTTCTGGAGTTTATGGTTTTTATAAAATATGTAAATGAGTTATCATGACAATTTTAAAATTTCAGCGATTTAAAAAAAAAAAAAATGATGGAGAATTTCATGAACCAAACGATTAATGTCTTGAAAATACTTTTCTGTGTATCCAACAATCAGTATCCAAGAGTAACTCACACCTGACACTACTAGTTTAAAAGTATGTAAAAATAAATTTGCCACCTGATAAAAAATGTATTTTAGCTGGACATTAAATTAATATTGTAAGAAATGAAGTGGTATAATTTGTATGAATAGTCTAATTTTCAACACAGATTACCATGAGTGTTAATAAAGTTGTCTGAACTATCGATAATGCTGTTTTATAAAGAAGAAGAAATAATTAAGGACTAGGAAAACCGAAAATTAAAAAGTTTTGTAGCTGATCATTAGATTCAGAAATTGCAAGCAAGAAAAATTCAGCCACAGCCAATTTTAAAAAGCAGGTCTTACTGTCACCAATGCACAACAGTGGAAAAGCAAAATCTAGGTGAGCGACTTCTAATTAGAACTTCTCCAATGCTAAGTGCACAAGAGCAGGTCAGGAAGTATGTTAATGAAGAAGTACTATGTTGAAGGAAAGTGAAAGAACAAAAGATGAAAAGTTATTTATAAGTGGAATTTCATATATTTCTGATTTAAATCCTGATAATTGGCAATTGCATTGCTGCTGCCAGACTAATCACCTACCCAGCAGTTAGTAATAAACTTTGGATATAATATTCAGAGATTTGAAACCATTTACTATATGTGATACTACTTTTAGTGTTAACCGTATCCTCTTATTACATTATCTCAGCATACAATTCACTAAAACTCCTACAACTTATCGACAGCAAAAGCATTTTAGTTCCAAGAAAATGCTACATGCAGCATAAATGCTACAGTAATTAATTACCAATTGTTGCCATTTTATTGTCAGATCATTTCTGTATCTTACATGAAAAAATACACAAGTTCTCTGTATAAAAAAGGCAAGTGTGTGTGTGTGTGTGTGTGTGTGTGTGTGTGTGTGTGTGTGTGTGTGTGTGTGTTTGTGTGTGTGTGTGTGTGGATACTACATAACATCTGATTCGTCAGTGATAAAACTGTTCATTCCAAATCTTGTTCTATTAACCACAACGACAACAATTAAAGTTTGGTGTTTCAGTTTAAAAGTTAATGCAGTTAAGCTAAGGTGTGTAAAACTGATTGCTATTTAATGTTTTACCTCCCTCTCAATTACACAATCATGTGAATAAAGGATTAGGAACAATGTGAACAGCTGATATGGCAAGATATTTAAGCAAAATTTAACAAATTCCATTTAATAATCAAAAATTAAATATTGACAACAAAAAAAGAAGTCATAGGAATAACTTTACAGTACAAATAATACAGGTTTGAAAATAAGATTAACAGTCAAGAAAGTTGGCTGCCATCAACAATTCAAGAGCAATCTCTGGAGCAATAGGAAATTCTGGGATTTCTGTTGAGCTATTTGTGTAGCGTACTTTATATGTAAAGTACATGCACACCTTCTGCAGCACATGAGAACTGGAAAAAAAGGTGAATTATTTAAAATCCTAAAATACATAGTTGAATACAAAAAGTTGTAATCAAAAATAAATTACCAATGAATCCTCCCATAGTTAACATTTTGTAGATACAGGGCAATTATTGAAAGTCTATTCTAATACTCACAAGAACATTTTTAAAAAGTACAAAATTTGCACGACAGATTTGTAACTTTGTTTTCCCTACTCCCTTTTTCTGCTGACCCAGCCCCAAATTCAACGAAATGCTGTACCAAATAAAGATATAATTCCATGCCTATTTTTCTTTTTGTCTAAATGATTTCTTTGCATTTTAAGGATAAAAAAAGTTAAAGTAAAATGGAAACTGTGATTCTTAAAACTGCCAATAAAATTTTCTTGTTCTGGTAGAAACAATCCTATTGTCTCCTAGTATTTAATTTTAACATTAGGGTCATTAAAATATAAACCGGAACTTTCTACATATAGCTTCATTGGTTATAAATAAAAATACAAATCAAGTAACTTATTTTTCTACACAGTTTCCTTCACATTTTCTATATCAGAAGTTTGCTGATCACACCAAAGAAAAAAGGAGATGGCTGGGCCAGTAGCCAAATTGCACATGTACTGTTCGACACACGGAATCTTCAAATCGTTCCCCTCCTAATGCCTCCTACATTGGACCAAACATACGGTAGTTACAGGGAGACAAGTCTGGCCTGTAAGGAGGGTTTTCAAGAAGTTGACTGGGCATTTCTTTAGATTATTATGAGTTAGAGGTGCTGTAAATGGTCGTGCAGGGAGAGGACATCACGAATCGTTTGACAGCGTTGTCTGGTATGATAAGCAGTCTTGGCATCATAGTCTTCACAGGTTTGCAGTCTTGGCGTCATCCAGCAGATGACAGTAGTAGGCTGCATTCACCGTCCTTTCGGTATGTAGGAAATCAGTCAATACACCTTTTCAGTCCAAAAACACAGTTGCCTTAACTTTCCCAGCAGTCACATTTTGGCCTTGATCAGTGCTCCCTCATCAACTTTCCTTCACTCCTTACTCCTCCCATTTTCTGGGGACTCATGTTTCATTGCAGGTCACGATACGATCTAAAAAAGTTTCTACTTCTTAAAATCAATTCAGTAGTCGCTTACAGATGTCTTTCCACACATTTATTTTTGCCTCATTCAGAAGACATGCAACCCACCTTGCCAATTCTTTTATGTATCCAAATACATCTGACATTTGTATGGACACTTCCAACACTTATACCCACGTCTGGTGCAATCTCGATAACAATAATGCGACGATCATCTTTCACAATCTCATGCATGGCCTGAATATTGATGACACTGATGCTGGTTGCTGGACGACCTTTAAGACTTTGATTCTCTACTTTATTATGACTAGGATTCGGATCTTTATGACCAAAAAAATAAAGAAATATGCAGGCAAATATGACCTAAAAACGAGTAAATATGAATTAAAATTACAAAATATGAAAAAAACATTTAAATTTACTATACATCAAAACATGATCAATTATCCATCATTTATTGTATCTATCACATAGACAGCATAATTTGGTTCCATCCACTCATGGCACCAATGGAAAATTAAATTTTAAATAATTTTGTTGAAGTCACTTTAATTTCACATAATTTATGGAATAGAACACTTTCATCTATACAAAAATACTCCTCTCTAAATTCCCTTATGTAACTCGGTAATTTCGCAGTTTCAGGAAAATTTTGTTTTCGGCATGTCGATACTCACTGATCCAATGCAGATTTAACACTGACTGAGGATTATTGCAGATTATGCAGATCGACACAAGCACGCTGCTGCTGCTTTGTCGAGATTAAAAGGCGGGCGGACCATTACATTTAGACTGTGACAATAATGCATAATTTTAATTCTTGACTGGTGAATTCTGACCAATTTAGTGACAATTAGTTTGGTTTTTCCTCCATTGCAGAATAGATATATAGTTAATGAATAATTATCTTAATCTCTTCTCATCTATATCTAGTGAATTACCCGTTCTATTAAAAAATTACCAGATTTTTCCTTAAAATATGACCATAAATATTATCGTAATATGACCAAAACTAAGAAAATGGCTTAAACATGCATTTATATGCTATATAACACACATTCAAATACAATCAGAAACGTTCAATCAGTTTTTAATTCAGCATTACAGCTAAAAAAAAAAAAAGACAGGAAAAAAATATGATTTGTCCTAAAGATCTGAAACCTAATTATGACTATTTCAAAGCTTCTAGGCCCAATTAAACACTTGGATTTTACTTAGAGTATCATCTCCGAATTGTGATTGGAGTCTATTCAAAATTTCACTCAATTTCAATCCTTCATTGACAAGAAAACGAATAATAATGCGTTGCGCAACAGATAGTGTTACCTCTTGTTCACATATACCAACAATGAAAACGTGGACGGGTTTGCGAGGACTCTAGATATTGCTATCCCATCTCCATCCCCCAGCCTCCAATTTCCCGCCAAGCCTCACAAACAAAATTTCGGTTTAAATTTGAATGCCCCACATAATTTTCTTTTAAGATAAGATATTACATTTTGATTCAAGCAGATGCTTTAAACTGGAGGTAACAACACAGATTTAGTTATGCATTTTTAATTATTATTTACACCCATAAAAACTACTGTGTGGATTATTTAAATATACAATTACATCCTGAATGTTTAAAACTTACTATGGAATTCAGGTAGTTCATTGTAGACTTAGCTGGATGGATTTGACTGGAGCTGACAATTCAATTTCATTTAAGTAGCTTTAACTATGGATATTTAAACTATCTATTCTGCTAAGTCCCATCAAAATCAGATAAAAACTGTAGTTCTGGATAAAGAACAATTGCAACAAATAAATGGGATAAATAGGGAGAGGTGTTGAGTTTTTGTAAACTAAAACAAAGAGAAAAATACTGTCTACATTTAAAGTATACATGTGCAAAGTTCCATCAAAACTGGATAAAAACTGTAGCTTTGTATAAAGAACATAGGCAAAAATTAAGGAGGAAAGGGGTTTCATATTTGTAAACCAAATGTAGAGAGTATTTTTCTGTTTGTTTTAAATCATGCATGTGCCAAGATCCATCGATATCGTATGAAAACTGTGGGTATGTATAAAAAACATTAACAAAAATTAAGAGGGTTGGGGTCAAGGGAAAAATCAAATGTACGTAGTATTTTTCTCCTTATTTTAATGTATACATGTGTAAAGTTCCAACAAAATTGTATAAAAACTGAGGGTTTCTATAAAGATCATTGGAAATTAAGAGGGCAGAGGCTAAGGGGGAGAGGGGGTTGGGCTTTGGTAAATCAAAGGTACACAGTATTTTTCTGTTTGTTTTAAAGTATACATGTGCATACTTCCTTCAAAATTGGGTAGAAACTGTAGCTTTGTATAAAGAGCACTGACAATAATCAAGGGGATTGAAATGGGTAGACAGATGGAGTTTTTGTAAAACTGATGTGGACAGTATATCTCTCCTAGTTTTAAAGTATACGTGTGCTAATTTCCATCGAAATTGGACAAAATCTGTGGGTTTGTATAAATGAAGGGGAGTTGTTTATGTATAATCGGTGCGAGCATATTTGTCCACGTATCCTTCCTTCAACATACTAATAAAGTTAGATCATATGGTACTAGGCCCAACAATGTTAAAGGTTTTAAGAAGATGCTATAGTAGCCACCACTAGTCCTGTCAGGGTCGCCATGATAGGCGAAATAATTAGTCCCAGAAGAATTATTTTCAAGTTTGTTTATATTTTTATCAAAGACATCGGACTTCATACAAAGATACTACGTACAAATGTAGGCCAACGCTCCAGGGATTATAACTTGGAACACCTTCAAAACTAATCTTTTCAAAAACTCAACTAACTAGTTGGAACTGGGCCTTGTTCGGATTACCGATTTGTTCGGATTAGCCGGAATTACAGTGACCAGTTTCTGGAATGAAGTATACCAAGCATATAAGTAGGTACACTATGGTAACAAGAGAGGGGGGGGGGGGGACAATGGCTCACTCTCACACCCTTCCTTTATTGTTGAGACATTTGAACTGTTTGATGTCAGCTATCGATCACTGGAATGCTGGTATGCATTCAGATATAGTGGTGTATTGTCGCCATGAGTAAACGGAAACATACAACATTAACTCTCAAAGAAAAACTGGATGCTTTGAGGCGGTTAGACAATGGTGAGTATGTATCTAAACTGGCGACTGAACTGGGTGTTGGTAAGGCAACCATTTGTGATTGGAAGAAGAACCGAGTAAAGCTTAAATAGTCATGTGCAACGTATTCGGGAAAAACACTTGAAATTCGGCAGACTCAGTCTACGATAAAGTGGATGAAGCTCTTTTCTTTTGGTTTACACAGGAAAGAGAAAGGGGAAATGCTCTGAGTGGACCAATGGTTTAGGAAAAAGACTGTTTACCTAAACAAGTTAATGAATGGTGACGGGTCTTTTAGTGCGAGTACGTGTTGGTTGGACATATTTAAAAAACGTCAGCTAACAATTACTGGAGAGAAGCTTTCTTCTGACCATGATGCAGCAAAGGAATACTTGGGCGAGTTTGATAAATTGATAAGAAAGGGAAATTATTCTCCCCAACAAATTTTGTAATGCTGACGAGACAGGCCTTAATTTTAGGGTATTTCCAACAAAAAGCCTGGCATCAAAAGCAGATGGCTTTAAAATGAGCAAAGATCGTGTGACTTTATTAGAGTGCAGCAACGCTGCTGGTAATCACAAGCTGCCTTTAAAGAAGATCGGCAAATCTGTTAGCCCCAGAGCTTTTAAAAACTGCAACATGAAGTCCCTGCCCATATATTATCGCAACCAGAAAAAAGCATGGATGGATGGTAAGCTGTTCAAAGAATGGTTTCACAACCAGTTTGTTCCCTATGTCCAATGGTTTTCAAAGGAAAATCATTTGCCTCCCCGTGCTATCATTTTGATTGATAATGCGCTGTCTCACCCCAGCACTGAGGAATTATATGATGGAGAACTTGTGGCGAAGTTTTTGCCGCTGAATGTTAAACCACATATACAGCTGATGGACCAGAACATACTGCAAACATTAAAACTGATTTACAGAAAACAATTTTTTAGATTGCCGATCCAAGATGATAACTAGGGTTGGGATGTTTATGACCAAAAAATAGAGAAATATGCAGGAGAATATGACCTAAAAATGGCAAAATATGACCAAACATTTAAATTTACCATACATCAAAACATGCTGAATTATACATCATTTATTTTATCTAGTACTATCTCTTTCATGTAGACAGTATAATTTGCTTCCGTGCACTTGCTACACCATTGGGAAATTAAATTTTAAATCCTTTTGTTGAACTCACTTTAATTTCAGATAATTTACGGAATAGAACTCTTTCACCTGTCCTAAAATACTCCTCTCTAAATTCCCTTACGTAACTTCGCACTTTCAGAAAATTTTATTTTCAGTTATGCGGTAGGTCTACTCACTGATCCAATGCAGATTTAACGATGACTGAGGATATTTCATTGAAATATTGATTGATGCGGATTGATACAGGCGGGCGGAACATTACATTTAGAGAGTGACAATAATGTATAACTTTAATTCTTGACTGGTGAAAAATTAGTCTCTCCCCCCCCCCCTGTATAACACAAGTAGAGTTTTATGAATAATTATTTTAATTTCTTCTCAACTACATCTGGTACTATTCAAAAACAGATTTTTCCTCAAAAAAGACCATAAATATTATCAAAATATGACCAAAACTATTAACATGGTCTGAATTTCCATTTATATGCTATATAAAATACATTTAAATACAATCAGAAACATTGAAGCTGTGTTTAATTCAGCATTTCAGCTTAAAAAGAAGGCACGAAAAAAATATAACTTGTCCTAAAGTTCCGAACCCTAATGAAAACATTCCTTTAGATTGCAACATTAAAAAAAAGAAAAAAAAAGAGAAAACCCGAATGTGAAGGATGTTGTTTATTGGGCCACTGAGGCATGCCAGAACATTTCAGAAAACACTGAGAAAATCTTGGAGGAAACTATTGAATTTCAGGACACCCCAGTTGAAAATGAAGAGGAGAATCTCCTACAAATGGTACAGACAATCCCTGGATGTGAAGAAGCCTATGAAGCAGACATAGATGAATGGATGGCAGCAGATGATGCAAGTTTGGAGAACCTTATTGATGTTGAGTTAGTGGCTACTGTGACTTAAGACCAGGTAGAAGTGGACTGTTGTGACAGAAGTGACAATGAGGCGGAATGCGACAAAGGAGAGCTGGTACCACACAGTGATGCAGCAGAAGCCCTTGATCTCGCACTATGCTATTTGGAGCAACAGGCCACTGCTACACCTGCTGATTTAATGTTTATGAGACGATGGTGCAACTTTGCGTCATATAACAGACTGTCTTCATTACGCCAAAAAACAATGAGTTTTTGTCTTCTAAAAACAAGGAATAAAATGGGCGCTTGTAAGCATTGTAACTATTATCGTAAGTTTGACAGATTTTCTTTCATTGTTATGCACTTAATGTTTACTTGCTAATTTTTCTAATACATGTGTATTTTACTGTGTAAATTGAAATTGTGTGAATGTACTACAGTTAACTGCCAAATTAAATACAGTATGAACTGTATTTTCATGAACTGTGCTTTAATTCTTTTACCATTTTTCATACTTAGACTAACCTCCGCATGGTATACGCTGGGCAACGTGCTTGCACAGCTAAATAGTCTACACAGTCGGCCTGCCAGACAATTCTGTATGATCTCTTGGCAACCAGAGCACAGTAATCCTCATGTCACCTAACGGTTCTTATCAGAACCAAAAGGCAAGAACCCTTGGGCTTTCACTAAGAGTTTGCCAACTAAACATGGAAAGAATAAGCCGATTCAAAAGCGATTGTCTTTCAAAGTTATTACTTGACCACAACGTCAATATAGCCTGCGTTCAAGAAGCCCACACCAAGGATCATTTGCAGCTGAGTCTAAGAGAAAAAATACAAGGCTACTAAATCTTAGGTACCATCATCAAAGTTATGGGTGCGCAACAAAATACTATTACCAATGCCTGCCTCATCTCAGCATGCAGCGAAAATAACATCCCCATTATTACCACGGTGGTGAACAACATTAAAAATTATTAATCTGTACAAGCCCCCTTCCGTCTCATGGCCGAGTGAAGTTCTACCCGAGTCTCAACACCCGTTATGTATATTGGCGACTTCAACAGCCATCACACAGATTGGAAGTACACATAAAACAACCAGGATGGAATCAGTCTAGAGGAACGGGCAGCAGCAAATAACATGAACTTAGTTTTTAACCCGAAAGACGCAGGAAATTTTAAATCAGGAAGAAGGAACACCGAAACCAACTCAGATCTATGTTTTGTCTCATGTGACGATCGAAGCCACTCTTTACCAACTACAAAACGAGTCCTACAAACCTTTCCACATCACCAACCAGTCTTGCTAGAAGTTGGTCTAACAATTCCCATAATTAGGTCCTCGCCTTTACCTAGATGGAACTTTGGGCAAGCAAAGTAGGAAGAATTTGCCGGTAACCTCGATAAAAACCTAAGATGGAGTAGTAAAAAATTACAACATATTTGTCAAAGTAACCATGGTGACATCCAAAAATTCTATTCGTAGAGGTTTTAGAAAAGAATATATCCCGTGTTGGAACGAAACATACGAAAAGCTATACGAAGATTTCCAACAGAACGGGCGAACAGAAGCAGACAACGAACTGCTGCAGAACCTGAACAATGTCCATAAACTCAAATGGAATGACACCGTGCAAACATTGAAGTTCATGAAATCCAGCCAGAAAGCAAGGAGCCTCCTTAAAAAGCTAGGTGGAACCCCACATAACCCTCAAGCAAAGAATCAAGTCACTCCAGATCAAATAGCAAGTCGACTTGCCAACATGTCTAGAGTGAGCGCTGACAAAGATATACTCGGAAAGTGAAAAAACAATTGTTCCATCTATAAAGAATGTACTCTGCCCCTACAAACCCCTCATCACCTGTCACCGATATAGACGTGGCAAGGGCCATCAAACAAATGAAGAATTGGAAGGATCCATGTTTTGATGAAGTTCACCCGGAGTTTCTCACCCACTGTGGAAAACATACCAAAAAATGGTTGGCCCGCTTCTTTACTAACATACAACAGACAAGTGTCATCCCTGTGGAGCTTAAACGGGCATAGCCATTCTGAAGCCTGGAAAAAGCCCTGATGTTCCAGAGAATTTTAGACCTATTTCACTGCTAAGTACTTCTTACAAGTTATTTGAAAGGATCATCTACAATAGAATCAGTCCGATTATTTTCCCAAATCTCCTGGTTGCACAGGCAGATTTTAGACCTGCAAGAAACTGCAAGGATCAGGTGCTGCCCTTGGCAACTCACATAGAAGCAGGATTTGAGAGACGATTGAAGACTGATGCTGTGTTTGTTGACCTTACCGCAACCTACGATACGGTGTGGCGAGAGGACGTGGTATACAAACTGCTGAACATTTTGAAGCGCAAAAAAATCACTTGTCTGATCAATACCATGCTAGCTAACCGAACTTTCCACATTGTCTCAGTTAATAAGATAAGCAAAGTAAGAAGAGTGAATAATGGTCTGCCTCAAGGTTCAGTTCTTGCCTCCCTTCTTTTTAATGTATATATTTCCGACATTCCTCAAACAGAATCCAGACAATTCTCTTATGCTGACAATCTGGCAGTAGTACAACAATCCGATAATGTTCAGCAAACTGAAAATAGTTTAACAGCAGACCTCAAAACCCTGAGCAACTATTTTAACAAATGGCATCTCATACTCAGGTCCAGCAAGATGGAAACTAGTGTCTTCCATCTGAACAATCAGGTAGTGAATCTCTCACTTGACGTTCTTCTTGATGGCACTCCCCTCCCACACAACCCCTCCCCCAAGTATTTGCGAGTCGTAATGGATCGCACCTTGTTGTACAATAAACATCTAAACAACCTTGCTTCAAAACTAAGAACCAAATAATATTCTGCAGAAGTTAACTGGCACCTCCTTGGGAGCATCCGCCTCCACACTTCACACATCAGCACTGAGCCTTGTGTATTCTGCAGCTGAGTACTGCTCATCTGTCTGGATGAATAGCACCTACGTCAAAAAGATAAACACAGTTTTGAACCAGACAATAATTAGTGGATGTATCAAGACCACTCCACTGTACTGGCTACCCGTTTTGTGTAACATCGAACCGCCTACGATAAGACGACACAATCGCCTAATTGCCCAATATAATAAGATCGGTCATAACTTGGATCTGCCCATCCACGACGACATGGAAAATCAGTTTCAGAGACTTAAATCAAGAAGTCCAAGCATAAAAACTGTGAAACAGATTATATCTGATAATTTTAACAGGAGAGAAGCATGAAATTGGAGTGGACAGCCTCAGCCCCACCAGAATGGCACTCCCTGTTTGACAGTCAACAGGCACTAAAGGGACTTGACCTTACTCACAGGACCTGGGCAGCTCTTAACAGAGCTAGGACTGGTCATGGCAGATCTGCTTCAGCTCTGTACATATGTGAAATAAGAGAATCACCTAATTGTGACTGTGGTGAGGAAAAACAAACCATCCATTGCATGACCTTTCATTTCCCACTTCAAGCCTTCAGGGGTCACCGATAGACTTTATTAATATTTCAAATAAAGCTCTACATTGGTTGTACCATGTTGATTTTGAATTTTAATTCTAATTTACGTTGTATTATTGATTTTGTGCCATGGCCATAAGCTAAATAAATATTTAGACTAATTTTTGCCAGGTTCGGATTAACCGAACATTCGGATTACCAGCATTTCCAGAATAGTTCAAGGGCTTCCAACAGACATTTCTCGAATTCTAAAAATACTTAAACAATTAATATCACATTACAACAAACAGAATACAAAATCATTATGAAATGAACAGAAATCAAAATTAAAGATATGTTGGGCCTACACACAAAATTACCCACATAGTTCAGTCCAAACTGTCGGAAATTGTCATCTAAACATCGTAACTCATATCAATACTTAGAATTACAAACTTTTAATCAATGTTTCATGTGTAGTAGCATTTTTTAACAAATCACATAGCACTTACATAATTTATCTCCATAAAACAATGTTCACTTACACAAAATAACAGTTAATTACAGGAAAAATATACAAAACCAAATCTACTCAACTCCCAGCTTGCTAAAAAAAATTCTTAAAATACAATTCATTAAAGATGTGGATCTGAGTGCCGTCATAGTGTCGGGGATTGGAATAAGTTACCAAGAGAAATGACAAATAATTTACCAAAAATGTTGAAAGAATTGAAAGTAGAAATTTGTAGAGGGTAGATGTAGGAGGGTACAGAAAAAAGGGGAGGGGGCAGATGGGTGTGAAGGGAAATTGCCACCGGAGTGTGTGCTCTATTTAAATTAAATTAAAATTTTAGAAAATAGGCCTGAAAAGGCCACTGCGTCTCCATACAGTGTTATAAATTCTCAGAAAAATCAACTTTCAGTAATACGTGCAAAAAAATTTAAAAAAATTAAAAATACTGAAAGGTGACAGGCTTTTCAATTTGGAATATCTGCACGGCTATTTAAAAAAACTAGTTACCATGAACATTATAAATGAAATTACTTTCTTCACTTCAACCAACAGGAAAAGCCAAACCAATGATGAAAAAATAATTGATAAATTATTCAGCTTCCCAAAAGTTACAGATGAGTACTGAATATAATAATTATATAGTGAAGAATGTCAAATATTAAATAAAAGTTATTTGTATCACTTGTTTGTTCTTTTTGTATAATGTAGAAAGTAAGTTCCATTCCATTTGTTCACGTAATAACCTCCAGTGAGAAAGCTTGTGAGAAAATATTGAAATTAATTTTATGCAACACAACAGCATCTTTAAATGAATTTTTATAGTTTTATTAATAATTTATCTGCACAATTGTCATCACGTTGCACTCGTGTACAACACTGGCTAACAAAATCCTTTTCTTACGATGAGTAATATACTCTTAGTACCTGTACCTTTCCAAAATATTCAGTTTGCACCTCATCTAAGAGTTATTATCCTAACAGTAAATTACATGACAAAATACACATAAAAATGGTTTCCTGTAAAATCTTGTCACCTTAATAAAAATAAAAGAAATGCACCATCCGCTTTCAATACAATTACTATAAATAAATGATACAAAAACTTATAAACTGGCTTATTCAAAGAGTTTTGTACCTGTAACTTATTCGTCTTCGAGCACATTGTACTGAAGATCACTACTGCTGCTTTCACCCAGGTGTATCACTAATTGATACATTTATGCGTTTCTGTTAAACGTAATCAGTTTCTTATAATGTTTCCAAATGCCTCACACAATTTTCCTACTCTTCTTGAGTAGTGCTGTCTTAAGCTTCGTGTGCAAGTCGCTTGACATATTGAAGAATATTTGAAGGACGAGTTCTTCTTAGCAACATCCTGTTTAACTTGTACCCAAATGAGTTCCAAGGGATTATACTGGCAATATTATGGTAGCATGCAAACTATTTGATCTCCCATTTCATTTGTCAGTTGATCCAATTTGAGTATTCAAATTTCTTCTTTGCCTAAAAGCTCATCCCTAGCTTTATGCAGAAAAAAATTAACACCACTCTTACATAGCCATCTGATATCTCATTTACACCAGTTTGAAGATGGTGGGTTGTCTGAATTGAATGACAGACCATGACGATAAAGCACCCTTATTGCAGCGAGTATAACATACTGTAGAACTCCAATTATGCAAACTCTGACTATCCGAATCACTAATTAACTGAATCGCTTTTTTAATTGAGACGGAGATATTCAGCAAGCAAAGACTTATTTACAGTGCAGTACATACATACTGTACTAATGTGCAGCACTTGAAAGTACGCCTAACATGTAAAAGTGTTGCTTTTTCATTTAATTAATTAAAAGCTCATTTTCTTTAAAAATAGTTTTTTCTCTCATTTTAAAAATACATACAGTAATTAATTAAAATAGACTACTTTTCGGAAAAAATCCAATCATCTGAATTTTTGATTTTCCGAATGGGGTCCGGTCCCAATTGATTTGGATGGTTGGAGTTCTACTGAATCACAAAACCACCTCTTAAAAAACTCACCATTCATTTCTGAATGGTAATTTGAAACAGACAAACTTTTACCAAAATGAAAAACAAGTTTGGCTCCTAGTACAAAACCTGTATGTGCAGAACCAGCATGTACTATGACAAATCAACTTCCTCAACCAGTAGGAACTTTCAAGACTTCCATTTCCTCTAGAATCATGCTAGATATAATGTTTGTATAATTTTTATTATGTATGGTAACATGTTAATACATCGGAACCAACAAAAATTGTCCTATCAGGCTGAAATTTGATACACACATTCCTTAGGTGATAATATTTGATTAATAGTGTATGACGTAAGCTTCGAATATGTGGAAATAATGTAAAAATCACTCAAAATGTGGGTAGATGCATACATGTTATTACGCAAGAAATACAAGTTATTACATGATGATATTAATAGTTTCGTACTATTAATTCTTGGTCCAGGCTGCATTTAAACCTAACCACAACTGCTATTACATAAAAATTAAACCAACTTAAATGCTCTGTATGAAATATTGGTTATGATAGATGCCATGTTTTACCCTGGAAGGTTAGCTTTGAAATAAAAATGGCAACTACGCACAGAGAAACTATAAACATTACTGATTTTCTACATATTAAGTATCTGCAATTTACATGTGAAAAGCAATTTTTATCAAACAATGAAGACTTAAAAACACGTGAAACAATTTTTTTTTAATCGCTTTTCGTCTTGTCCACGGCTAAGGTCATTAAAGGCGGGATGGGACTGGGGACAAGGAACGGGAAGGAATTCGGCCATGGCCTGTTTGAAGGAAGCATCCCGGCATTCACCTGGAGTGATTTGGGAAAACCACGGAAAACCCAAATCTGGATGCCCGGACGGGGATTCGAACCCGCGTCCTCCTGAATGCGAGGCCAGAACGGAAACAAATATCAACAGCTATTAACGTGCATTTATTGCGTAATAACATGTATGCACATACCCAGATTTCGAGTGATTTTACTTATTTCCACATATTCTAACTTTTAATCAAATATTATCGCCTAAGGAATGTGTGTACCAAATTTCAGACCGATAGCACAATTTTTGAAGGTTCCGACATATTAACGTGGAGCTGTATGCCTCATCTAAAGCCTTAACATGCTTTGCATGCAATAAGTTCATAGTTTGCAAAAACTTTGCTCTTGAAGCTGCTATGTTACTGCGTTCCATTAAAATTTTCATCCATCTGTGAACTTCCTACATTTACAACCAAACCTTTTCAGACGAAGAACTGATCGGTAGCTGTAAAATAAGAATGGAGAAAGAAGGACTTGTGGTATTCGCTTCAAATTTACCACATACGTTCCTGTGGTCATACCTTTAAAAAAGAAAGTGTACTTGGAAGCCAAATCACACTTTCCTTAGACGTGAAGCAATATAAAAGTTATGAATTAACGCTACAGAATAACCGCCATATCAGTTCATATATTGTCGTGCCAAAGATAATATGCGCACTCTGGAGGAAAGACTGTAGAATCACTAGCAACTATGCTAAATGCAATTTGAATATACTGCTACGGCGTTATGACGATTGTAATGCAGCGTCCAAATTTTATCAATGTGGTCCAGGCTGTATTTCAACCTAAGTGCATTGACTTCAGGTTGAAAACAACCATTGACAGCATGAGTTTGTTAGCGTTTAGGTTTTAATGCAGGGACCACAGTGAAACAACCATCGGACACGATATTGCGAACACCAAATTTCCATGTCGTGTATCGGTACTACTATGGCCCAGGCAGCATTACAACATAAACACGAACGACTATTTACGAAATTATATTTTACAAATATGCGTTTAGTCGTAATGCAGCCTGGACCATAGTGAAATGTAAACACACGATATTGCGGATTTCCAATTATCATATAGTATTTGTCATTATTACTGTGGTCCAGGCTGCATTACAACCTAAACGCGAAAGTTTGTTGACGAAGTCATATTTTAAAAACGTTATATATTTTCGTATGCACGATTGTAATAATTTCAGCCACGCGAGCAAATTCTGAAAAATTGAATAAAATAAATCAGTCGATGTCGGATTAATAGAATCAAGAAAAGCTTCTACGACCTTTTGTTATTAAATC
Source organism: Vandiemenella viatica (assembly GCA_031002005.1). NCBI lineage: Eukaryota > Metazoa > Arthropoda > Insecta > Orthoptera > Morabidae > Vandiemenella > Vandiemenella viatica. Next base: position 239,514,614 of record CM061919.1, read on the forward strand.
GAGTGTGTTTCAAAGGCAATTTTATTACCCAGTAAGTAAACGTATTGTAATACGCAGCTTCATACATAAATTATACATCCAATAAGCTACCGGCTATTTGCCATGAATTGTACTGCTCACCGCTAAATAGTGCCAAAAGAAATTGGTTCTGCTGCTTTTGTTTATGGACGGTTCACGCAAAAGAAAAAAATATATTTCTCGGCGTGAAGTCTGCTTTTTATTGATAGCAAATAAAATCGCAATTCACATGGAAATATCCTTGCATCTGCCCTATTACACACTGCACTGAAACATATTTATATTGTGTCAGAAAAATTCATCAGAGATTTCACAGTTGTTGTGATGATGTAAAGCCAGAGATTTTACAATGACACCATCTTTGGCGTGCCAATATGTAGTGCAATGGCGGTTTTTCTGAAGTGTTAATTCGTAACTTTTATGTTGCTTCACATCTAAGGTAAGTGTGATTTCGTTTCCATGTACACTTTTTCTTAAAAAGTATGACCATAGGAACGTATGTGGTAAATTTGAAGCGAATACCACAAGTCCTTCTTTCTCCATTCTTATTTTACAGCTACCTCCTGATCTTCTGGAGCCTGAATACCTGATTTTACAACAGAGATCAAACTGTATTTTCATAGCCATGGATATTCTCTTGTGTCATAGTAATCTACAAAAGTCTGCACTCATTTACTGAAGTCATACAATTCAGTGCATTTGTGCTCCTGTCTATACGTCTTTCTTGGCGGTTCAAAAACAGGCCTCATTCTTTCAGTTTCTGCTGAATTTAAAATACCAGTGATATGTTGTACTGATGTCTTATAAATACCACAAGCTTCCACTGTCAATGTTTGTTCTCAAGCGAAGTTAATGTTTTCCCTGGCTTCTTCATTGTGGAAAAGATTCCTTAAATACTGAAAAACATTTGTCACAACAACTTTACTTTGCTTTCCATGATCTGCAGGGCCTGCACGAATGCCGATATTACTTTCTGGTAGCACACTGCATGTAGTATTCTGTTCCACAGCATCACTCATCATAAATACAAATTAAATAACCTTTGAACCTGCGAAACCAACTGAATGCAGCATAAACTATGAACTGCCTGGCCAGCGAAGGAACATTTGACAACCCTTCCGCTATGTCACTTTCATTGCCACATTCTTAATGCCACTATTTTGTTTGAAAGAAAGTAAAAGCACCTGTATTCCAAACCAAGCAACATGGATCTGAATGAAAGTCCATAGTACAACACTATTATTAATTTACATTCCTTTCATGAGTGCCATATTACTGATGTCATTAGTCATATCGCATGATCTGTCATATTACCAGTTTCAAATTCGAATAACAGTTTTCATGATTGACAGGAATATCCACTAAGAATAAAGGTGCCTCTAAATAATATTTCAAATGTTATCAGACCTACATTATATATCACAATTTAGCAGTAACGATGGATTTGAGATTTAATTCTAGATCGCGATACCGCTACAACCATACTGCCGATAAAGGTATCAGGTCAACCTAAACCGTTTTCTAGTTGTGATTAGGTTGAAATGCGGTCTAGACTGAAAGAAAAATTTTGTAAAAAATTTACGGACGGCATTCTTTGATAGCTGCGTTATTTTCAGTGTGACAGTTATTGTAGCGGTATCGCGATATAGAATTCGCGAAATAAACTTCCGATTACTTACGGGATTTCTCTGAAATTAACTTCATTTGTTTCATTTTCAGCAAACTGTCCTGGTCCACTCAACATTGCCTTTATTGTTCCAGAAGTTAGAGCATGTTCTCGTTTAACTATAAACTCGTGACCATCCGATGAAATGAGTTTAACATACATAGCGTCTGGTCCTTCGCAACCACCATACACCTTTTCTTCATCCTGGAAGGAAACCAGCGTAAGTTTACACCATATAACACTGCAATAAGATACAGTGTAACCAAATTACACACCTTTTTATCTTCTGACATATCGCCGGACATATTCTGTTTCAAAAATTCCTGAAAAACATTTGTCTGCTTCAGTTACTTAAACCAATTCTTAGCTATAAATTAAATTAAAGCGAAAAACTCAAACATGAAACTCTCAAAAGGACAAACACAACACACTTTGCACAGCATAAAACCCGACTACAACAAACCTTATAAAATGACTTTCAATTTTATACAGAAATAATGTCAAACAACATCAGTGAAACTAGCTTCCGGTTTTCCACTGCAAACACCAGTTATCTCAACTGCAGCAAATTTAAGATCGACTGCCGAACGTTCAATGTAGAAACATCGATCTCAAAGACTCATTGCTTCTCTTGTTCTGCTCTTATCTTTGGTTCACAACATCTTTAGCTTTACTTCTTTCGTATTGGAAGAGTTGTCTCTGGTGTTGGAAGTGTGAAGTGTCTTTGTTTTGTTGTTATTTTGACTGACAGGTGTTGGCTTATCTACTGAGTTGTGAGTCCAATTAAAAAATGCTGATAAGCACGTGATTCTCAAGGAGGAAAAAATGAACCAATACCGTCAGGTCTTGGCGGACGAGTTACTCTGCTGGCAGAACGTCAGCATTACTTGACTAAGTAGTTTCAGTGATGGCAGCTACTATTCTTGTTACTGGAGGAGCAGGGTATGTCGGCTCCCACACTGTAGTTGAATTATTAAATTCGGGGTATGAGGTGGTGGTCGTTGACAATCTTATTAATGCTTGCCAAGGTGAGAGGTGGTATTTATTAACATGTAGAATATGGATGGCATGTAAAATTAGGTTCTAACTATGCTTTAGCGTAACATCTTGATGCTTTCTGTTTGCATGGAATGTAATGTAGTATTCTCGGATGCTGTGCGGTTTTTTCTTCTACGTAAGCATGGTGTTTATATACAATATAACTAAGAATCTTGTATTTGACTAAATACGTTGTTCAAGTTCAAAACTTCATTTCCATTTATTTGAGACCTCTTCTTTACAGATAGTAATTTCGGTATGTTGTGTTCTCTTTATCGAATGGTTACTGCTTGTTTGCTCGAGTATAAACTAACAAAATCCGACCCACCGACATTAGAAATTTTTAAAAAATTTATGGAACATTTCTGTTTATGGATTTCCAGTACTGAGCTATTAACGTAAGTTTGTTACGCTAATTGTTTAATGTAGGACATTCTTATTTTTTGTAAATTTAACAGGATTGTGCATTTTGTCCAATAGACATAGTATTGTACTTGTGATAATCTGACAAGAAATTCATACTCAAAAATTAGAAAGAAGGGAACAGATCAGAACATCTCCACAGTTTAATTTATTATAATGGAGTGCATAAACAAGTGACAATTTCCCTGCTCATTAATTTTTTTTATGTAATAAGAATTCTTCGATTATATTTTTCCATCCACCTACTTTTGCCCTTTATGAATTTTAATTTTAAATTCTTTCAGTGTTTTTTTTTTTGTAAATTATTGATCGCTTCCCTTGGTAATTTATTCAAACCAGCCTCAGGAGCATAGGGGCTAGAGTACTAGCTCCACATACCAAAGGTCGCCAATTCAAGTCTGGCGGAAGGCATGGGTGTTTAAGTGTGGTGTCTGTGAATGTTCATCCTGTGGTGTATATAACTGGTTGGAAAATGCATACTGGAAGAAACTGAAAGCACTGGATCACCCATAATAGTTGGCTCTATGACTTCAGATACCGATAGCCAAAAAAAAACAAATAGAAGTAATTTATTCACATCCCCAACTCCCTTCTCCACAAAACAAAATTTCCCTACTCCATATAGTATGAAATAAAGTGCCAGCTTCTGGTAATGGTCATCTATTCTCTTCCATGCACTACTCTAATTCTTCCGCCAATATCTTCTTCATCGAGCCTGGTGGGCAAGGTCTGTACACAGGAAGATATGGGTTCAAATCCCTGTCTGTCCAGATTTTGGTTTTCCATGATTTCGAGGCAAATGCTGGATAGTTCCTTCAAAACACCAAAGCTGAATTGCTCCCTGTTCCTTCCCCTCACTCATTTTGCACCTCTAATGACGTTGATGAGATATAAAGCCCTAGCCAAAAATCTTTCCAAGCCTCATCACCAATATATGCTGTGTACACTCCGGCATTATCTTCACACGACACAAATCTTTCAATGAATCCCAATCCACTTCCTTTATAATATTGCTTATCAATTGTGTCCTTTGGTAATTTCCATAGACAAATCTAGCTGTTTTCCTTTGCACTCCAACTCTTGAATTTGATACCCAAAGCATGTGTACCATACTAAACCACTGGATTCAGGCAGTACTCTGATCAAACTTTTGTAACCCAATATTCTCACATCTCTGTTACATCACCTTCCCTAATAAATGTAGAATTTTGAAACTTCTTCTTACCACCTGTCTGGTGTTTCGTGCCCACTTGAGACAATAATTAACATTCTGGCCTTGCATTCGGGAGGATGGTGGTCGGTTTGAATCTCCATCCGGGCCTCCAGATTTGGGGTTTCCATAGTTTCCCCAGATCACTCCAGGTGAATGCAGATGGATGCTTCCTTCAAATGGCCATAGCCGAATTCCTTGTCCCCAGTCCTTTACCGACTCTAATGACCTCAACATTGATGAGGTGTAAAGCAAGAAGTAAAAAAAAAAAAAAGATTATAATTAAATCTTTTTCCAAGATTTTACATATCCGGACTTTGGCAAGAAATTCCTTCCCTACCCTACAATCATAAAAGAAATCTGTGTTCCTACTTCATTGACTCTTCTTGACATTTATCATCATTCCATGCCAACTCGCCCAGCTAGATATCCTCTGCAGGTCATCCTGTAGCTGTCAATTCTTTTTTTAATTTTTTATGAAACATTGTCATATGCAAGCAAACTAACTTCTGATTGTAAAGCATGAACACAATAATTAGAATAAATATCAATGGTCCCCGTGACACTCTCATTTCCAGTTCCACTTATTTTAATTCTGCATTTTCTACGGTTTTTGCTTCCTACCTTGCAGAAATTCATCTTATCCCAGAAGTCAGTTTTTAATTTAATATGATTTTTCATTGACTCCAGTCGTTTTTACTTTATCCTTTCCTAAAGTCATGTTGTTGATCTGCAAACCAGTTTCTTTCCTCAGACATTCCTGATGTGGTTTCATATCCTTTAATTTACATACGGCGGACACCAACTGATAGGCCTGTAATTTTTAATATTTCTAGGCACCTCCCTTATGGGCTCATTCTAGCATCACAGTTTTCCTGGCCTCTGATAAGCAGCAGGTCTCTGGACTTTATCTACATAACATTTCAAGATTAGGTACAATGTCATATCCCACTATCTTTAATGTATCTGTGGAAGTATTATCTACATTGACACATTAACACTCGTTAAGCATGCTTACTTCATTTATAATTTCCACATGATTTCTTGTGTGAATAAGCTCCTCTTCTGATTCCTGAATGGTAGTCCCTAATGATCTTATGAAAGCAATAATTTAATATTTCTATCCTTTTTCAAATCTTCAATAACTTTTCCATCCTTACCTGCAATTGTCTGAATTCTTCTCTTCCTCTCAGTATTCTAAATATCTAACTGCTTCATTCAGTGGTTCCCATGCACCCATGATATTCATCAGTAAGCCTATCTTGAGCTTCACTCTTTCATGCTATTAATTCCTTGTTTAGTTGTTTCAAGTGCTCCCTACTGCCTTGTATCTTAATTTATTTGTGTTCATTTTACTCTCATAGCCTATTTATTCTAATATTATTCATTTCTTTATTTTCTGTTTTGGAATAAACATTTCTTAACTCTATTCTTATCATCGTCTTGGTTTCCACTTCGACTCTGCTCTACTTATTGCCTTCCTTCCATATACTGAACCTTCCTTTGAAATGGCCCTTGTTTTCTGAAGTATGTTCCCTTTACAGCTATTACCATCTTCAATTTTTTCCACTTGTGTACTGAACCCTCTCATATCCATCAGAGCTGCCTTGTGATCAATTATCGCTTCAGTTACTTGAGACCCCCACAAAATTTTCATCAGCCTCTGTTAGGAATATATCCAACATGTTGGGTCCATTTGTGTGAAGCTTTCTTTCCTTATTAAGGTATTTGCTGATTTTGATTGTGTTAGTAAGGGTACTTCCCAGTTGACACCTGGTAAATTTAATTCCCCACCAATTATGACCATTCTACACTCTTATAAACTCTGAATATTTATTTCTCCCCAATAACCTCATATTCATCATTCATTCTTCCATTGTGGTAAGTTGCAAATACCCTATAATTTTTTTTACTGTCCCTAAAAACTCTTTGCTGTGATCAGTGAACTATAGTAGTTTCTGGTATCCAATACGACTACTCTTCCACGAACTGCTCATCTGGTTCTTCAAAACACACTATAACCATCGAGGAAAAGCTCATTGTCTTGCGCTTTTTCCTCTAAGCAAGACTCTGGTTTTATAAGTACTTGTGGTTTATCTCCATTAAGATATTAAACTGTATTATTTTGTTCATTATTCTCCTGTAGTTCACTAGTAACAGTCTTAACTGGCTTTGTGATATTTTCAGCATTACTGTTCACCTTCCTAGATCTGACCCCGTCTTTTATTTCTTTGGCGTCTCTGGTTTTCCCATCGTGCATCTGCATTCAGTAACACCTTGGTCACCTTTTTTTTACATCCTTACCAGCTGCAGCCCCTAACCTAAAAATGGCAATTTCCTGATCCCATCGTAACTGGAAGTGGACTTCCTTATAGCTTTAACTAACGGCTTGGAAAGTGTCCCCCTCTATTTATGTATAGGAAATGTTTAGTGAAATTCCAGCTACCAACAGTGTCCATAGGCACAACACCCAAGACAGAACTACTGCCTTTCGCAGCAACACCTACCTGCATGACAGCATGGTTCATCTGTGATCAATCATTTTGACTGAAGACCTACATGAGCTCCATCCTGATGTGCTGCTCCTTTATCATCTTCCTCATATCTTTGTATATACTGTAACTAGCATTTCTATTAGTACTATTACCTGCATCACCACTATCGTTACTCTACGTCACTTACTGAAACTCTACAAAGTGATTCTACATCCTCCATTACCTTACCTAATTTTGCCCTAGGTTTGAAAAAACTTGTGACCTGGTAATCTGTTCCTAACTGATCCTGCCAAACAGTACCTAGATCTCTCCCATGGCTACTAACAAGCAGCAGAACCCTTTTCTTCCTATTTTTTCTGTGTACACCAGTATTCATCCATCACAATTAAATTAAATAAATTAATATCTAAGTGCCTGCTGTGCCTTATCTACTCCATCTACACTAGTTCCTTCCTCTCCTGACTCTGCTAATTAATATTATTGTCTAGTCACAAACATCATATACATAGCTAATTATTGTACAAGTTAACCACTTTAAATCAGTTTGCAAAAACAAGTGCATTTAGTGTTGCTGAAATCATATTGTCTTCATTCCAGGATGGCGGACACGTAAGACACTGGAGCGTATGTTACCTGATCTGGCCCTCACCTCATTCATACTTGTTGGTAGTGTCAGTAAAATCCAATTTTACCAGATTTGATTTAGACCTACTCACTCTGTCATCATTCGATTCAAGGACCTCCAGATATTCAAAGCTCCTGCATGACTAGTGGCAAGCACTCCACAACTGTCAGTAGCCCAGATGTTAATTTTCCACAACTGCACTTTTACCATTTCAGGTGACCCAACTAGTTCCCTCAATATTCTCAGGAAGCTTTTCCTGGACTTGAGCCTCTGGGATGCATAGTGGATGTGCACATTCCCATTCTACATTTGTTCTCTTCTTGTTTGCAGTCGCTTGTCTTTGGCTACTGGATGGCGCAAATCCCTCAAAGCTGCTAAAGCCTTTCAACTAAGGTAGCCTGTCATCAGCCTGCACGGATTATTAAGAACCATATTAACCCATTTGGTGCGAGTTGATGAATACAAAACTGGGAATGCGTATTCAGTAGCAAAAGACAATTGCTGATATACAAATAGTTTGTGGTTGTCTACCCTAGTGTGATCCAACCAGTTTACACATCAAGTATTTCCTTACAGAGATATTAATTTTGTGTTTCTTGCAGTTCTTCTTATGTGTGAGGGTTCTATCAAGTGTCATTCCCAGATAATTTGGCACATTGCATGAAATAAGATACCTGGTCACATCACTTTCAATTTACACTGATCTTTCCTATTTTTTTTAGATGAAAGGCTTTCACTTGAGTTTTGTAGTTTTAGGATTATGTGATTTTTCCTATAACTGCTTGATAGGCATTCAAAGGCAGCAGGTGAATTTATTTTTTCCAATTCAAGCTTGTTTTCTGTGTGGCCAAGGCAAAGTCATCAGTGTACAAGAAGCTCCTGATGGTTAAATGTAGTGGCTGATTGTTTGTATATCAGTAAAACAGTAAAAATAAGATATTTTTTTTTAGCTAAGTTAAATATTATGGAAATAATATTTTTCGTTATGTCCACTGATACATCGTTACCAAAGTTTGTGCTTTTCTATATAATCTCGGCAAAAGTTTATGCATAGCGATGATAATCGCATCTATGATAACATTTTAATTGTTAGTGTTTAATACATGAATGACATCAACAAATACATCCTGGAAATGATCAACACCATGTCAATGATCTACGTTGCTATTAACACAGTGGAAGATGAAAAAGACAAGACTAATTATCTAGCCGAATGTTTAAACTCCCTCAGCATATCTGGTCTTCCGGCGCTAGAAATTAATATAAAAGATGATACTCCAATCATGCTCATCAGAAACATATCACCACCACAACTGTGCAGTGGAACTAACTTCTGGTGAAATCTTTACACAAAAACATCATTGAGACCATTATCTTAACAGGATATGGACAAGGAGAGGAAGTATTCATTCCATGAATACCATTGCTACCATCAAACTTTCCATTCAAATATAAGTGCCTGCAATTCCTGGTAACCTTATGTTTTGCCATGACAATCAACAATACTCGGAGCCAGACACTAGGAACCGCAAAAATTGATTTTCTGTCACCATGTTTCTCCCACAGTCAGCTATATGTTGCTCACTCCAGGGTGAATGGTAGATAATGTCCTTACGAATGTGCACTAAACAATCAAACTAGAAATGTTGTCTACACATAGGCATTGCAGTGAGCGACCTACCAAGTAAGGTAAAGGTAGCATCTTATTTCTCTTAAACATTGCTTCACTTACTTATATCGTAAAAATAAAACCCTTTATAAACAATAGTTTTGTATACTTCGCACAATAATTACAACTACAAATTAGCACTGTTAATTTTTCAGGTGGCTTTTCTTCTATTTAATCAATTACACCATATTAAAATATGAATGAAACAAACTCTCGGACATCAGAATGAAAACCAAACCTAAGGTAGTAACTAAAACAAAGGAAACTTTTCAGAAGAAATTTACAATTGATACCTCTCAATCTTAATATTTGGTAATAGAATTAATTACATATTGCTAGGTCCTCCTTGCTAATTACTATCAATTAGTAGAAGGTAGATAGCCCGCCAACTTAAACACATGGCCCAAGCGTTGTTTCTCGCGGAAGTGCTACCACCTAGCATATTATTATTGTTTAATAAACTGCTCTCAAATTACACATTCCTGCGCAACGGATGTTAATGTTAAATCAAATCCACCAGCATTTACATATATCTGCACAATTAATTGAACACTTTAAACACTCCTACAACACAATACATAGTTGTCACTGTCCATTTAATACATTCCCTCGTGGTCTCTCTGTGCCATCTTAATCCCTTCCTCCTTTCTCGACCAACCATACAGTAGTGCCAACTACAAAAATTACATTACTGAGGTGTAATCGTAAGTTTTCCTGGCGGATCTGTTGCTTGAAGATTTCTCGGGCATGCAGCCGGGTCAATTGATCGCCCTGGACTGCGTTCCTCACACCGACCAGTGGAAGGTACCTGAAGATGTTACACCATCGAAAATTCGTACGTCTGCGATCAATTGACCCGGCTGCATGCCCTAGAAATCTTCAAGCAATTGCATTACTACCAAAGACTTAAAATTACCCAATATCTATACATACTACTTATGCTGTGAAAATCTGTTATTTGCTAATTTATTTACAATTTCAGCAATGATTTGTGAGTTGGACCTCACAGTATGAAGATAATGAACAAAATATGGTACCCACAGAATAAGTGTAAAATACTGTAGTTGGAGGTGGTTCAGAGAAGGGTAATTAGATTTGCCTTTGGAAATTACCAAAGGATGCACTCAGTAACTGAAATGATAAAAGTTGTGGGTTGGGAGTCATTGCAGGATAGAAAACAAGCAAAGAAAATTGTGGGTGTGTGCGAGACATATACTAATGAAGAGGCCTGGTTAATTATGGTGGAATATTTATAAACATGTGAAAGGGAAGAGGGATTTCAGGCATAAGGGAGTAAGAAATTTTTAATTTGTAGACATAGGAGTGTGGGGACTGGAAAAATTTACCCAAGAATGTAATGAACAATACACCTCAGACTGAAGGCGTTTAAGCTATAAATATGTATGAATCGTAATTACGGATGTAGGAAAATTGCAACTGGGGCATTAGCTCAATCACTATTAATAATGATAATATATCTCAGACTCTGGAGGAATTTAAGATAAGAACACACATGAATTGTAGTACTCCAGGCGAATACCAGGATGCTTCCTCAAAAGGCCATGGCCAAATTCCTTCCCGTTCCATGTCCCCAATTCTATCCCGCCTCTAATGACATCGACGAGGCGTAATGCCATAAGCAAAAAAATTTAATTATAAGATAATTGTCATGCTGCTCTTTTATGGCTTTGTGGATCTTACTCAAATTCCAAATAAATAAATACCTAGTGAGACACGAGCATGTAGTAAACACAGTATCACTGGGGTATTTAGTGTTTGAGGCTAAGGTAGCATTTGGTGACTGTGAGACTTTCGCCGCCTATCAAAAACTATTAATAACCTCTTGGAATTTCAGTTTTCTGTTTCAGTATGATATCTTCTTCATGTTCCCAAATCTCATTTTTTGGAAATATTTTCATAAATTAAATTTCAAAATTTGAGACTTACCGACCATGGTGGGTGAATGGTTAATGTCCTGGCCTCGCATTCAGGAGGACGCGGGTTTGAATCCCCGTCCAGGCATCCAGATTTGGATTTTCCATGGTTTTCCCAAATCACTCCAGGCGAATGCTGGGATGCTTTCTTCAAAAAGGCCATGTCCGAATGCCTTCCCGTTTGTTGTCCCCAATCCCATCCCGCCTCTAATGGCCTTAGCCGACAACGAGGCGTAAAGTCATAAGTAACAAAAAAAGTGAGGCTGTTGCATAACTACAAAAATAACACAAACTTAGTCTGTATGGAGATAATTTCAATCCAGACTATTTTGTTTTCTCCTAGAAGTTGTAATTAATTGAAATGCAGCATGGGCCAGAAGATTTTATTTACAAGAGCCATACATAAATTTCATTCTGCACCATCCATCTCAAAATGCCATATTTGCAATCAATTTCATCTATCGAATACAACGTGGTGTTGGGAAGGGGTTTAACAGTTTTCAGAAAGCCTGCGGAATGCTTTCTTTTTGTAAATTTCATGTAACATTTTACAACAGAGAAGCTGAAATTCTAAGAACATGTTCCAACAGAGAAATTGATAAACATTTGAAATGATTTGTATTGATTTTGCAGTGCTGGTAGCATATGTTAGCTGTGGAATACTCATATATTTTAGAATTTTGAATTTAATTTGTGGTGACATTTTCTGTAAAATCTGAGTATGAAACATGAGGATGACATATTGAAGCTGTTGAGCCAAATTACAAGAAATTAGCATCATTTTTGATAGGTAAAGAAAGCCGCACAGTGCCCTAGTATTTATTTTGCTAGGCTGGTGGGGTTAAAGAATGTATACATGGATTCTAATTATATTGTGTCCAGAGAAGGATAGTAAGGAAAGCATGAAACAGTACTGAGTATGTCTGACAATATTAGTTGGTCTAGGAACAAGCATTTAGTGTGGGAGTCAGTTTGTGAACACTATTTGTAAGTGGAATAGTCCTCACGTAAACAGCAGGTTTTGGGTAAAATTATAGCTTAAAATAAACTTCTGCCCACTCATAGTTTGGCAAGGAACTATAAAACAATAAAAGTGTTAAATGTTATCTAAATTTTAGAAGGAACTAGCTGATAACCGCGATCGTATGCGTGGATTAAGAATTTCGTTGCCAGAATTGAATATAGAAAGCTGTTGGTAAAGTAGGATTGGTTCCAAACAATACCGTGTTGGCATAATAGGACAGAAAAACCATCACTATATCATTCTACCGCCGAACCTGTCTCATGAAGCGAATCAATTTCCAACATATTTAAAAACAGAAAAACAAACAAAGGTGCGGTAATAAAGGGGGGGAGGGGGTTTAACTAATGGCAGCTTTATTTCAGCTTGGTCTTTTTTATTTCTTCAGCATGACCATCTGATTCTTGGGTTTTAATAACTTTAACTGCTCGTGTTCTGCTAGAGCTATACCTTAGGCCAGTTTACGCTCGCAAGGCATGTCAAAAAAAGAAGACAACATAAACTGGTGCCAGAAACATTTAAGCAGACACAAAGTAATAGTACAGAGAAAATCTACATCTATACTAAATAATACGTTTTGTCTCTAAACTAAATTTATTACAAATCACACACTAACATAATGCGCAAGAAGCACAGCTTGAACAACCGACGTAACATTACAGACTAACACACACATCCGTTTCTCTGTCACCATTTGATAAGTTCTCAAAATTTCATGACTACAATTGTTATTCACACCGAAAAAAATGTCCTGTGTCCTTCCTACAGATTCAAAGTATTTCTTTGTCAAATTCCATCAATATCGATATAGCCATTTAGTCGTCAAAACCTAACAAAAATAACAGACTTCCTTCCGCATTTATAGTATTATTAGAGCAGATGACACACACACTGCCTGTGAGAGAAACAACGCCTGAGGGATCAATATAACGTAAAAAAAGTGTACACCTACTGCATTGCTAGACTACCTACGATTTGCTTCGCATTGCACCCCTAAATTTATGATATCTACAGTTTAACATGCAATCCGAACCACCAATGGTCCAGGCGTGACTCATTCAATCAAAAATATATATATATATATATAAATCTTTGCTTCGACCGGGATTTGAACCAGAGACCACCCTCCAAACATCAGGAAGTAGGCGCTTTAACCACTGCGCATCCCACCCCTGTCATAGTCCCCTTAACCTAGCCAGCCAATCCTGCCAGGTACAGTGGACCTACAGTTTAACGTGTAATACGAACCACGGTACTCTCCTGGCGTACTTCACATTACATAGCAAGCCGCACCAGAGGTGAAAGGCCGGGCTAAGTGCCTACAAAAACCCCGCCGATACAGGAATTCGAACTGGGGACCTTTCGATCTGCAATCAGAAACCTTAACCACTGAGCCAACAGGCCACGAAACTTACAAATAATTACAAACCATTGTCCATTATTCACAATAATTAATACTGAGGTCAATAATCGAGATAAAAACTATCCTATCTTTTAAGTTGGACCAAATTAAACACAACAAGCCAAATTTCATCAAAATCGGTTAAGTAGCTTCGGAGTTTATCTCGGACAAACATCGTGATGTGAGGTTTTTATATATATTAGAATAGCTACTTCTCATGGCCTTATTTACAGCCTTCTAACTCTGTTGGACCATAAGCTTTACTGTGGTCATGTATGATGATGAAACAAAGGTATGTTGCACCCCTAGCTTTATGTTCACCCCTTGTTTTATTAACAAAACAAAAGAAATTTTTTCAGGCTAAGCGTATTCATCCTATAGACATCCTTAGCATGAATAGGTTTTGTGAATGATAATTTGGTTAGGATTGCTGTCCTGTTACTTAGTATAGCAGTTGCCTTATGTGGTGTAAAGGAATCAGAGGAGAATGGAGGAGTAGCCTGAAAATGATAGTGGCATTTTTGGGTAAAGCTTTTACTACTAATACTGGAAAGAAAATTCTGTGCGCACTCTCTACTTGTTGATAGTATTATTTGAATAGAAAGTAGATTAATGGTGTGGTATGATACAAATGTATGTTAATAATAATTTGTAGATAGTAAATATTGCTATTAAGTGCATATTCTACTACTTTCAAATTAAGGGTATACTGAAGATCAGTTCCACTACAACAACATTTAGTAATGACGTCATAATACTACTGCAATCAATTGCAAGACATATTATTTTCAAGTAATAATTCTATTCTAATACAGCCTGGACCAGCATGAAACCGTTAAATGTACTTCAGAAAGTATTTCTAGTGGAGTTTTGCATTTGACCACTGTAGTATTATGATGCCAATCGCAATCTCTAGTAATCCCCAAATAAATTTGTAAAGATCAAAATTGCCGTGCAAACTTCATACATAGTTGTTAGGATTTTTGAAGTTGTTATATGTTAACATCAGTTATATAACTTAAGACAAGAGACTTGGAATTCTACACGAGAATCAAGATAATGTTCAAAAATAGATCAGATTTTTTAAATTGCTTTTAGTTTTGGCAAACATTACTTTCAGACTTAAGAATGAAGTTTTTTGTGGTATTGATTTAACATTCTTGGGTAGCAAGCCCAGTGTGTGTTTTCACACTTTACCAGAGGAACATAGAACATGGTTGTCAAAATATTGTGTGAAAACAGTGGGCCTTTTCAGCTTGCTACCTAAGAATATTATGTGACCAACATATTTCATATATTTTTTGAGGTGTGTGCAAATAATTGTCACTTGCTTATTGTGTTATATAAAGACTGTTTTGGAAATGGTCATTGTTTGATCTTGTGCTAGTAAACATAACTTAAGCTTGGAAAGAACAGTAAAATATATCATTAAAAGTAGCAGCATTCTTTTTAAAAGTGAGGTTATGAAAGTGCAATGCCACAGGGAAAGATGGGCGACCAGAACCACTTCGTCGTGTCGAACAGATTACAGGCAAGAAAGTTACCTTCTACAATGTAGACCTGTTGGACTTCATAGCACTGGACAAAGTCTTTGCTGCAGTAAGTTTGCAATTAACTAAATGTTTTGTATTTGTCTTATTATTTTTTTTAAATATGTTGCATTTTGATGGGTGATACTGACATAGCATAGCATTGAAGTGCTACTTATAACCTTAAGAGATATTACACAATTCTTCTAATATAAATCCTGATTTGTATTTAAATTTGAAAACTCATTTATTTACTTACAAAGTGTATGCAAAAGGAGTCTGAATTCAGATTTTCTGTATGAACTAATAATTTGTCAGTTTTTGTATTTTGATTAATAGGCATATGTTACTTAAGTAACTATATGCATAATTTTTACTAATATTAGAGGTTTGTAAGCTGGCATATTGTCCAAAATCAAGTACCTAGTATAAATTTAATTTTTTTTTTTAAAATGCTTATCTCAAATCTGATCAGCCTTCTTGTGAAAACTCTTGCTGTAACAATAACCATTAAGTTATTGTCAGTTTTCTAGGCAAGTTTGAACAGTTTGCGAGTTTTTCATGAATACTATTTTTTTTAAAATAAATTTGTATTAGAGCATTAAATAGTTGATATGAAGTCTTCACTGGTTCTCCGCCGTATAGTTTTGAACAGCAGCTCTGGTGCTCCCTGTATAACATCAGACCTGAAGATGGCGGCAGAGCTAGCTGCTGAAGGCTCGTTGTTGTTCTTCAACACCATACGGCCGAGAACCTGCGAAGACATCATATCATCGATACGCCGTGAAAGCCTTGGTTCTCACAATAAATAGTTACTAAAAGTGATCCTGAAGTTATTTTGTTGTGCTGTATCTGTGAATAGCCATTTAACCTACAGACTATATTGCTGATTGCAATGTAATTTTCAAAGGTGTCCAGTCACATGTAGATTAGATTGTGTTTATAACAAGCCTACTGTGACTGCTTCATGGTGACTTGTCCTTTTATGTACACACTTTTACAATATAAGAGCGATAGAATTTTTCAGCAGCGGCCAAATTTATTGGCAAAGTGTGTACGTGGTGGTGTGGAGACTAACCTTGGGCTCATATAAGACTCATTCCCACCTTTGCTTGCCTACTGCCATGCTGTGCAGACCTGGCTTCATCCAGCACACATCAAGGTTCTAATACTGCATTACATGTCCTGGCTTTATTTTGGGCTTATGATAGTCTAAGCAGTGTCATTCACTCCTACGTCATCCTTCCATGAGGCCCTGCCATGTTCCTGTCACAGATTGGCTCTGGAAATCTTCCAGGCTTCACTCTGAGCCACCATCCTTGTTAACCACTGGACAAAGCTTCTGTGACCTTCATAAACTGTGTGTTTAGCTAACACAGACTTGCGTGGCACCATCAATCTTAGAATGTGTTTGTTTTACAAATGGTGATTTTCAGGGATTCTTTTTATTTGACTGACTAGCTTAAATGGCAGTGCTTCACAATTGCTAGATTTGAGGATACATATAGATTAAATGAACTAGGAGTATACTCTCCATAAAATAATTTTCCAATTTCCAGTATCCAACGATATTATAGCAAAATGTACTGCAGTAGGATCGTTTTGCAATTTAACACACATAGCGAACACGCATACAAACATTGACTTTCATAAATATATAGATGCTATCAATTTTGTTTACAGTAGAGCGTCAATAATCCAAACTGACTGGGACCGAGGGTGGTTCGGATTTTTTATTTGTATAGTATTGGTTTGTATATTTACGTGAATGTAATTAGTCCAGTCGATATCTGGCAAGTTAAAGTCACCACCTAGCATTATTGTATGGTCCAGAAATTGCTGAGCTATATTATTTACATTATTTCTTAAGGCCTCGGCAATATTTATGCTTGCATCTGGTGGACGATAGCAGGAGCCTATCACAAGTTTTGTCCTAGCTACGTTGAGCTTGATCTATATGATTTCACAGACAGTATATACATCTATATCGCTACATGGGAGGTACTTACTAACTGCTATAAATACACCTCCTCCTTGGGAATGCAACCTATCCTTACGGAAAATGTTCATGCTACTATTAAAGATTTTGGCGGAACATATATCCAGTTTTAACCAACTTTATGTGCCTATTACGATATCAGCATCTGCATTACGAATAAAGTTTTCGAGTTCAGGCTGTTTATTACAAACACTTCTGCAGTTAACTATTAGAACTTTTAATGTTCGAGATTCCTATAAGCTACCCCTAACACGCGGTGCTGAATTTATCTCGGCTGTCCGTAACTGAATTTTCTTCTCAGGGTCATCCTCCCTCAGCCTAAAAAAACCTGAAATATACTCCACACGGCCCCTTCTACCCGTGTAGCCCATGATTCTTGTGTGTAGTGCACCCCTGATCTATCCAAGGGATCCATACAAGACTCAACCCCAAGGCGAAGATCAAGGAATCTGCAGCCATGACTATCACAGAAACGCCGTAATCTCTGGTTCAGCCCCTCAACATGGCTCTGAACCAGAGGTCCACAGTAAGTCCTATCGACAATGCTGCAGGTGGTTAGCTCAGCAGAAATCTTGCGGCCAATGGTCACAGAGTTCACCCTTTCTGCAACCCAAAGGACGAGAGGATAACCTCCGACCCTAGGTGGCAAGCATCATTGGTGCCGACATGAGCTACAATCCGCAGCTGGCTGCACCCAGTCCGTTCAATGGCATCCGGGATGGCCTGTTCCACATCTCAGATCAGACCCCCCAGAATACACAATGAAGGGATACCGGATTTCATCCCCAACTTATTCACCATTTCTCTGAGGGGCTCGATAAAGCGCCTAACGTTGGAGCTACCGACCACTAAAACCCCCTTCAGCAGTTCTCCAGACTTAACGGGCTGTGGGGCTGCCAACTCACAGGCCAACAATTGCAGGATTGAATCAGTTCCAGACAATGCATCAAACCGGTTGGACAGTGGTACAAGCTCGCCTTCCTGGGAATCAGGCTTGCACGACTGCCCCCGCATGCGGCGTCGACGTCCAGACACCACACGCCAGCCACCACTAGGCGACAGAGACAGAGATTCCGACGTCTCGGCCTGGACTGCAGGTACGATGACTGGTATGGGAGAACCTGCGAGCCGCTTAGCTTCTACAGTGTCACGAATATCGCCACATCTACTGCACTCACTTGCGGCAGCTTCCAGCTGTGTAACTCTAGTTAACAAAGCTGCTAGCTGGGTGCGCAGATCAGTCACCTCAGCCTGCGTCCGCACACAACAACCACAGTCCCTACACATACTACCTTACAGGAAGAAAAGCTAAGGAGCACACAAAAAACGAACTCGCTATGCATTCTCAATAGGAGGCTTTTTGGCAATAACCAAATATACAAAAACGAAGCTTAAGCTAACTACGCACTTTAAATTAAATTAACACTGGAGGTACTACTTCACGTAATGGTTGCCAACGAATGACTGCTGCTGCTGCTACTGACAAACAAATATGCAGAGATGAAGCTACAACTAACTACACACTTTGAATTAAATTATCACTGGAGGTACTACTTC
Organism: Vandiemenella viatica; assembly: GCA_031002005.1. Taxonomy (NCBI): domain Eukaryota; kingdom Metazoa; phylum Arthropoda; class Insecta; order Orthoptera; family Morabidae; genus Vandiemenella; species Vandiemenella viatica. Next base: position 239,533,200 of record CM061919.1, read on the forward strand.
ACGAAACGGTTGCCAATGAACGACTGCTGCTGCTGCTGCTACTGACAAACAAAAATGCAGAGATGAAGCTAACAACTAACTACACACTTTGAATTAAAATTATCACTGCAGGTACTATTATTAACTCATTTGGGCTGAGAAAAATCCTTAAGTGACTCATCCTGGTGACTATCAATTATATCATCCTATACATTTTTGTTGAAATAAACACTTCAGTTAGGACTAATTTTTTTACTAGAAACCTAAAAAAATCAGCTTATTTGATTTTTGCATAATATCTTTTTCAATCTCTTTGTCTATGTACCACTGGCAGATGAACCACCATGTTTTATCAGTGTGATGATGCTGTGCCATGTCCACATATCTCTGCGAGAACTTTCAAATAATTCATTTACTCAGTGTTAGATAGTAGATGGTTATGTTCATATTTAGTTGCTATTACCAAATCTGACCCACACGTATTTTTCTGTGAAAATTAACTGCAAGACAGACTGAAAAACACGGTGCAAAATATTGCATACCACCAATATACTAAAACTCTAGAAGAATTAGAGAAGTTATTTTCTCTACGTGCACCGGTATTTTCTGACTTGGTAAATAATGCCCAGTTTTGTTCACAATCGAAAGAGAAAAAAACTATAATTTAGAAATTTACCAAAAATGTGCTTCCCTATGACTTCATTGAAAATTTATATGACCATGTAATGATCTCTCATGAAATGTTCCTAGTGAAACCTGATGTTTTGTGTGTTGAGTATCTAGAAAAATTGTTAACTTATGAAGAAAATTAAATTAGTATTTTGGTAAATTTTTGTGTAGATAAATTACCATTGCTAAATTATAAAATAAGAACTATGAAGGAGTGGAAGGAGAGCCTTCATGGGAGGAAGTGAACCCACAACCCCTTGCATCAGAATATGGTGCTTCAATATGCTCATCTATTTTGCTTCTTGCAATTCTGTATTGAGATAAATTATTAGGTTACATTATGTAGAATTTGTAATCCTTGGTTTCTTGTACATAAATGACCACTTTGACAAAGAGTTTCATAATTTAACTCTCTTATTTTTCATCTCATTTATATATATATAAATATATATATATATATATATATACCGAGTGTGGTGGTGTAACGGCTAGCGTTCTGGCCTCGCATTCGGGAGGACGACGGTTCGAATCCCCGTCCGGGCATCCAGATTTGGGTTTTCCATGGTTTCCCCAAATCACTCCAGGTGAATGCCAGGATGCTTCCTCAAAAGGCCATGGCCGAATTCCTTCACATTCCTTGCCCCCATCCTTTCCCATCTCTAAAGACCTAGTTGTTATAGGAGACGTTAAGCAGTTTAAAAAATATATATATATATAGACCGGCGGTCTTTCTGTGAGACAATCTCCAGCTGCACCCACCTCTCATAATGTTCTCTCGTTGACGAAGGGATTTTTTCCCCGAAAATGTCTTTATTATTTGTGTTTGTGTATTTTCTATGTGTTCGCACCCCACATCCATCATCTAAAGGTAAGTGGTGACTCATTTCCCTATCCTAATTTGATTCCTTTCCGCTACATAGCGTCTTTTTTTCATTGTTATTATATATATATTGTCTGTACAGGCATCGTACAAAAACTAATAAATGGATTTCAGTGAAACTGCATATAGAAAATATCTAATGTCATCAGTTAAAAAATCATCACCTCCAAATTTAATAACGGAATCTAGATAGAACTTATTCTTCTCTAGATGAAGCGGTCAGGGACAATTCTCTGCCAACTAACTCTGACAATCCTGCATATGTTGTTGTCCCAGCAGTCTGGTGTTCTTTGTGGTGTCTGATAATTTTGAGGGCTCAATTATAACATTATTAACAAATAGGATACTTTTTATCCTGATAAACAATCTAGTTTTGTTCATACAGGGATAAAGTTTTGAATTTTGGTCTGTCTGTACATTCATTATGCAAAACTTAACTGATTTCAACAAAACTATGCACTCTGATAGCTTATGTCATTGTTTAACATTAGATTATTTTTATTCTGATAAACACCTTCTTTACTGATGATATTGTGCCAAAAATAATTGATTTTGGAATTTTTTCTTCCTGTGCATGCATCTGCCAAAAACTAAAAAGGATTTCAACAAAACTTACACATAATGATAGCTTATATCATGGGTTAAAGTAACATATGTTTTTTTCCTGATAAGTTACATAGCTGCATCATAAATCATCAAAAAATCCATATAAGGTGCAGCAGGGTAACTGCGAACCAAAATTTACTAAGTCAACTTTCACTGACCCTGAAAAAATGGTTTTGAATCATGAAATGTAGGACACTTTAAAAATTAATTAGCAGAATCTTCTGCTTAAAAATGTGTTCCAAAGTTTTTATTTTACCAAATTAGAATTTTCAAAGTGAATAAATGGAGAAAGAACCAATATATGCATTTGTCCCCGTGTAACACAATGTAATGCGTGATTCACATCAGAAATATAAAAATGATGTACGGGTAAATCAATCCCAATTGACTAGGTACTCTGCTAGTTTAATATAAAACCAGTTACAGCTGAGGTACACACTTGCTCCGAAATACATTTGGCCCAGCATACCTTGCCTCAAAATAGTGTACAGGTTTGAATAAAACTTTCTCGGGTAGCTAGCCGAGTTAGTACATCGTTTGACCACGACATTTCGGCGGTCACAATCTCTGCCGCCATTGTCAAGTGACAGGTTTTATTAAATTAATCACATTGAAAGTTTGTTCTCAGAATAATCACCATAAAATCTATGCAATCAATGAAAAATGTGGGGTTTGTTTTTACCTCTGTTTAGATGTACATAGTTCTTTCACTCTCATTCATATGGAAATGGTTCACTGCGGTGATTGTGTGCATAAACTGTGCACACTGCAATAGATTGGCTTAGCAGTTTAGTTACGGATTTTATATGATAACTGATGTACATACAAATAATGCAAATTTTTCATGCATGTGTAAGGCAGCAGCACTATAAATATTTCTTACAGAGAAGCTTTGTGAACAATACTGAAGTGTGCCTATAAATAATCCACAACCATAAAATCTTCAAAAGTAGTGGCTATTTTAAGGTATGGAAAAAACAAATGACTTGAATATAAAACATTTACATTCAACCTAAATTCATAAGGAGAAGAGGAAATCTGAGAAATAAAACATAGCTGCTTCTCTTCTTTTTTCCTACCTAGTCATTCAGTATAGTTCATGATGTTTTTTCTTCTTCTTCTTCTTTTAGCATGAAGATTTGAACATGTATGTAATGTTTCAGCATCCTGTCTCCCTTGTCATGCACTTCGCTGCTCTGAAGGCTGTGGGAGAATCTGTCTCATTGCCTCTCACCTATTACAAGAATAATGTTTCAGGCTCCGTAAACCTGCTAGAGGTATGTCACTCTTACACTTTCATAATATGTTAACAGTAACGAATTTATTTTACTATCATTATTGAATTTTGAGATGAAAGTAACATGGAAAAGCAGAAATAGCTTGTTCCATTCAATTTTCAAATATCACTTCATCCAGTTTTCACAGATAAGGCTTTGCCAATTGATCAGTTCCTGGAGTAATGAGTACTTGTACTATACTATTAAGAGGTTGAGTAAGCTGTTTATTGTTTTGTTGTTGTTTGGAAATAACTAGTTAAAGGGAATGAGCTGAAAATGATTATAACAGCATATGTTGTTGTAACTATTCATTAAAGGACTGGACACCTCTAGAATTAATTGTTTTTATGATTAAAAGTACTGTAATGTACACACTTTACTTAGATGCTGTTTGGGTAACAGGTTGAGTGGAAAAGTGTAAATAATGCCGTATGGAGAGAATAGTTGACTGAAAAATCACTAGTTGATTTGTTGGAATAGTGTTATAATGATTGAGAAAGCATAAAAACATTTAAAAAACAGTTAAGCAACAGAATTGTGTGTATGACAATAGAAACTAAGCTTCACCAGCAACATTAGTGCAAATAGACATACCAGGAAGTGGAAGTGATGGTGAAATAAAATTTATATTTATAGTGTGAGGAGATGATGTGCTTACTCACTATTTGAATGCTTTATCAGGATCAATAAGACAGCTTTTAGAATTTGAGAAACAAACCGTTTAAATTACAAGGAACACACGACCTTAATTATTTTGAGCAATAATTCTGACATTGATTTATAATAAAAGTTTGGTTATTAATCATAGTTGAGAAAAATGGTCTATACCATCCAGCTATTATAAATGGTTAGATTTGTAGATAACTTGATACCATGTACTTTGATTATATTTAGAACCAGTTTTGTGCAGTTACAGAGCGATCTTTAAGGAAATGCCAAAAATTATCAGCTTATTACGAAAAATATAGGTTTAAAGGGGGAATATCAGATGGAAGTCATAAAATTTAAATATTGTTTGATAAATAGCACGCTAGGGAAGAAACAATGAGGAGGTGATCTGGAAAGTATTAAGCATTCTGAATCCAGTAGAGGGTAATGACGGTACGGTACTATGGAAGTAAGGAAATAAGGCTATCAAAACTTGCTCAGACCTTTGCTTGAGTAAGTTTGATAGTGTGTGAGCTAACGTTGTTTGTGTTATTCACTGTCTTAATTCCCCCCTCCCCTTCTTCTTCAACCTCATTTCCAATGTCATCAGAAGATCTTGAGATACAGTGATTATCATTCTAAAAGATTTATAAAATCTCATTTTATCAATCCAGTAGATACAATGTTCCCTACTCACTGTTACAGAAATTTTTGAACACTGATACCATCTAACAGTCAAGTTAAAATTTTCAGGGAGACTGAGTAAGAACATATCCATCACATGGACGAGATACAGAAAAATGTAGACACAAGGCATAAACCGTGGTATTGTTTGAACCAGCTTCAAATGAGTGAGTGTCAATACAGGAAAAGTGTTGGTGCAGTGAGCATTGGAATGTTTGTCATGTGCAGCCTGACCTTTACACACACAAAATTAACACTCATGACTTAATGTAGATAGGTAAGACAGATTTTAATATTCGAATCCTCATATTGGAATTCAAGGAGGTAGTTGAACTAAATACTACTTTTTATAATAGATTGAACCCCAAAACACCCAGAGTGGTGTAGAGCTGTGTCTGTTAAACCAGCACTTGATGGAAAAAGTATTCCTTGTGTCTTGGGAAAGAAATTTCTTTAATTTTGCTAAATATAATTTTCATGTAAAAACCACTGAATAGATAAAAATTATAGGGATTTTTATGTGCTTTATATTAGCCTGTCCTGTATAAATGTAACAGAATCTTTGAATTCAATGTTCACCCACTTCTGATTGTTTGAAATTTTGCACATGTTTTAAGAACCTTTGACAATACAATAATTTCATAGTTACGTCCTAGTATCCTCATTACTTTGATAGCAACAACAGAAAAGGTTTGGGAATGCGCCTGATGTAAGATAGACAGCCCACAATGCTTAGGTGTTGTAGGTTGCATAAGTCATTTTTGCAGATGTGAAAGTTTCACGGAATATATATTAGGGATGTACCGGAGTTCCGCATCTGCAAGTGCAGAACTTTCACATGAAATACTACCTCCACTTCCACATCTGCCATTTTTAATGTGGAAGTATATTGGATGTTTTGTTTAAATTGCAATACATATATCTTAATCTTTTTTCTTTATACAAGAATCACCTCATAGTCACGTAACTAACAACAATGTGGTTGTTTCTTTTCTTACGCTACTGTAACAAAAGTAACAATGAACTGAATGGTGTTATTACCTAAACACGAATTTATGAGTTTGAACTTGCGTGTAGAGTAAAGTAGCCCATTCATGCTCCAACTTGTAGGACCTTCATGTAGAATTACTATAGGATGCGCTCACCCATTCATACTACTAGAAAAGGTTCAAACAGTCCTTTCCACTCGGTATTTTGTAGTGGCACACCAGTATCCTTATCTCACAATTGTTGGGCATTTCCTCCAATCAGGATCCAACAGCATAGCTTTCTGAATGGTTGTCTGGGATTGCAACCACATTCAACATGTCCTACATGTAGCACTAAATCCCTTTTCATGGCCAAAAAAAGAGTCCTACATCAGAAAATCGGATCATCGTAGGTCCCACAAATTAGACTGTGAATGGGCCATTATAGCGGTGGCAGGGTGGGTGCCATTGTGTGGCCTTGTGCTGGACACTTGAATTAGTCAAGCCAAGAAATCTGCAAAATTCATGTGACAAAGATTGTTTTGTTGACACAAGCATAGTTATTTAAACTATTTGACTTGAAGGGTTTTGCCCGAAATATAGTATTTTATTTGTTTTTGTGTTGTTGCTGCTCTCCTCCCTTCAACTTTGGTGAGTGTTGGGAGTATTTCATCTGTCTTTCCATATAAATAGTTATTTAAATAATTTAATTCCCTTGTTAAATCGTCCTATGTTTTTGTTGTTGAAGATGAGTCAAAAAATAAATCAGTATGGCTGTATTAGATAGAAATAGACTTTGCTTACGCAAAATGTAGAATTTGTTATAAAAATATACTTATTTTGATTTTAAGTTTCTTTTTGATAAAATATTAAAATATAAATAATCATAAATTTATTTTCCGCTTCTGCAAAACATCCACATCCACAGATATCAAGCACTCAATGTCTGCATCTGCTAAGATGACCACCGTTACAACCCTAATATATATCACAGTGAAATATTGATATATTTAAAAAAATTCAAGGTGCTACAGATTAACACAGATTGATAGACTATAATACATAAGTTAATAAATATACTGGGTGGTTATAATTAAACTTTCTCTATTTAACACGTTATAATACGGAAACTAATTACTGTACGAGTACCAAACTTGGTAGCATTAATGTCGAGGATGGGGGGAAGAGAAATAATGCAGGTATGCTGGCTGCCTCTCTTGATATGCTGTGCTTCAGATCAAGTGTGAATGTTTCCCTGGTAAACCCTGTCCTTCAGGTAGCCCCACAACCAGAAATCACAGGGAGTAAGGTCAGGTGATCGTGCCGACCAAGCAGTTGGAAACGATCGGCTGATAATTCGATCATTTCCAAAGAGCTCGGAGAAGTAGTTGATGATCACGGTGCCTGGTGGCCATTGTTGCAACTGGACGGTGGCACTGTGATGGATGGAAATCATTCACTCCATACTCTGGAGATTAATGCTTCCAAGTTTCATACTCGTATGGTAATTAGTTTCTGTGTTATAACGTGTTAAATAGGAAAAGTTTAACTATAACCACCTGGTATGTTGATTGAACCATTGTTGATAAATTAAGTTTTGGTTTTTTAATGTGCACTTTTAATGTACCAACATTTGCAATAGTTTTAATAACCTTTTAACTTTCAAATGCTCTTAATTTCTTCCTAAGAAGCTCACTTATATACAAATAAGGGTTTAAACTGATTACAATTTCTTAAAGTAACTTCAATGCCATTTCAGTTAGCGTTCTGGCCTCGCATTCGAGAGGACGCCGGTTCGAATCCCTGTCCGGGCATCCAGATTTGGGTTTTCCATGGTTTCCCAAATCACTCCAGGCAAATGCCAGGATGCTTCCTTCAAAAGGCCATGGCTGAATTCCTTCCCATTCGTTGCTCCCCCCCCCCCCCACCATCCTTTCCCGTCTCTAAAGACCTCGCTGTTAAGAGACATTAAGCAGTTAAAAGAAAAATCAATGCCATTTGAGCTCTTCAATTTTCACATTGCCTAAGTAAATGACATTATATATTTATAAGGATGGGAAAGGTAAATTACACCCAACACTCACCAAAGTTAAAGGGAGGATGGCAGCAGAAACAAAAATAACACAAAAAGTACAAAATTTCATGAAAATAGAAATATGTGGCCATGCTTTTGCAAGTGCCTGTGGTCAACACTGCCGTACGCAAAATGGAACTGACTATTGCAGGATGTGGGGGAAGCAACGATAACATTATAGTTTTTAGAATACTAAACCAACATACTTTCATAGCAATGTTAGCTAAAGAGTTAAAAATAAAATTACAAAAAAGCTAAAAAACACACTTTTATAGCAAGGTAAAATAATCTTTAAATATAGTTCAATATCAATAGGATGTCCCACAGTTGAGTATAAGATAATTTTTAATAAGCTTAAGATAAGAATAAAGCCGTTGACCGACATTAATGTAAAAAAGTATGGCGTACTTACCACATAGTTTACATAATGACTCGACTTATACGAATAACTAGTGATAAAAATTATAAGAAAACTGATGGGGTTTTTTTTTTTTTACATTTGAGCTGATTTTCGGTCAGTGACTTTATTCTTATCTTAATCTTATTAAAAAATTACTTTATACTGAACTGTCACTGTTGATCATAAAATAATCTTAACTTATTTTAACTTTTTATTTTAAAAATACAACAAAAACATGCTTTTTGTAGCAATTTGAACTATATTTTTATGTAAATGTTGCATTAGTATTAATAAATGAAAATGTATCATCCTCTTGTTGGTGTTGTAATAATTGACTTATTAATAATGTGAGAATAGAAGAAGAGTTTAAGGTTTTTGACTTTATCCTTAAACAACTGTGGATACTAAAAGCTTATCTCAGTATGCTTAAAGTAAGCCTAATATAGTTTCAGAAAAGAGTTCTCATACCCATTAGTACAATATCTAATTTTTTTCTAGGTTAACAGAAACTTAATAACCCATGACTAGTATGTAAAATCATTTGGAAATTATGATTGTTAGTTACAGCATTTGACTCTATACTGCCTTATTTTTGTTTACTGAAGTTTTGTTGCAGTAGGAACACTAATGAAATTCATTATGTTGACACAGGTGATGAAATCTCGAAATGTCAAGAAGCTTGTTTATTCTTCTTCAGCAACAGTTTATGGTACTCCTCAAAATCTGCCTTTAACGGAAGATCACCCAACAGGTCAAGGCTGTACCAATCCTTATGGCAAAAGCAAGTTCTTTGTTGAAGAAATCCTGAAGGATCTAGTTACCTCAGATAAGGTATTTGATGTTATCTGTTTGTAGTAATAATAATAATAAAATAATTCCAGCAAACATAAAGAAAGTTAGAGGAAAAATCACATGCGACATATGATAATTGAGCAGTACATAAACGAAGAAGAAAATTATGAATACAGAAGATTTTATTCTTAAACCTTTCATCAGCAGTAGAACTTGAAGAGCATCTTTAGTAGGAGAGCAACTAACAATTAATTGCTCAATGGTAGTTAAAAGTGTAACGGGGGGGGGGGGGGGGGAGGATGGAGGAGGAATTTAAACTACGAGACCAAATATAATGGGTGAGCAATAACACTCTGGCCTGAATTTGGGAGGACCCAGCTTCAAATTCTTGTCTGGCCATCAAAATTTTTGTTTTTCCACGATTTCCCAAAAGGGTCATTCCATGCCAAATCACCCAAATTAAAATATTCGATGTGCTCTTAGGTCTCAGATTTTGTTCATATTTTTTATGTGTATAGATACCTAAGAGTTATGACCATAGGAATTTTTTCAATTTTTTATCTCGAAAATTGGCTTCAGGAAAAATATTTGAAATTTGCACATTTCATGCGATTCTTCCCATGATTGTGTCGACATCAAATCGCATAAAATGTTGTAACTCGTTTATTTTTGAAACAACATACATCATTTTGGTATCAAATTAAAGCTAATTATTGATACTTTTTAACTAAGTAATAATATTCACAAAAAAATTGTTATAAAAATTTTGGGAGCCCTCAAAATAAAGTTTGGTTTTTAATAGTGTTGCAATAAATTTGCAATAACAGACACCTACTTTAAATTTTAACAAAAGCTCAATCTCAACTTGTGTTTTCAGCTGCAAAAAAATTAAAAGGGTGTTTTTTGTGGTTGTTAAATAATGCAAGTTCGTTGTTCTCTGCTGTTTAACGGTGATTATGATTTTTTAAGCGGCTACTAGACCTTTAAAAAAGGGTTGAATTTTAGAAACAAGGTGAAACAATTTGATATTTATGGAACATATGAATAGACAAATAAACCTATGCCAAGCTATTAATTGTTTAACCACTTTATAAAATGAAACTTTTAATTCAAATGCACGGTACACTCCAAGAAGAATTACTTTGAATGTGAAACATGAAGTTTACAATAAAATATCATGTAACAGATGATGTTCCAATGGATCAACATGCAAACAAAAATTTAAAATATTAAAGAATTACATTTTAACATTTAATACATGTTGTGTGGGTGCTGATTTATAAAAAGTTTGTAACTGATTTGCAGCCATTATTTTCTTCCAGAATGTATATGTTCTTCCTGAAATTAACATTGATGCAGACACTGGTAATTCTTTCTAGAAGTATCCAAATATCTATTTCGATATGTCTTTTCGAAAATTATGATTATCATTGCCATTATTGACTTTATTTCTAGAAGTAAGCTCTACTTGGTAACATGACTTGTTCTAAAAGTAGAATTTGCCCCTCCTAAATTTTCATTGCCAGGTTCAAACATATTTCAACCTGTTCTATCATGTTGAAACATATTTCAAACCTGTCTAACTTGTTAAAACATTTTAGGGAGAAGAGGTAAAACAAAGAACCTGCCCTGTCTCAGTTAGTGTTCAGCTGTTTAGAAATATTGGGGGGGGGGTAATGCTATAGTAGTGATTATCAGTATGCAATCATAGTACTCATGTAGTACTGTAAATCCCTAAGCCTTTTATTGAAATGTATCATTTAAAAGTGAATTATATTTCCGTTTAAGTTTTGATAAAATGCAGTGTTCAATTTGTTTTCAATTTCAGGAAACAACTAGTTTTCCACAGAAGCCAAAAAAGATTGTAAGTATTTGTGACTTTAAACGAACTGATATAGAACTGATCAGACTTAGAACAAAATGTTTGGACTTGCAATTCACATGTCATGATCATTTTAAAAAGTTTTTGTCGTCTTTTGAGAACAGGTAGAGAATATGTTGCGATCCTTTTAAAAGACATAAACAAAATGTCAGAAAAGGTCTAAGATCAATTTCTTTATCATTTTGAAAGAAGTACCATGACACTGAATTAGTACCTGGCACACAGTTGTACATATCTTGTAGAAAATCAGTTATAGCATATAATACTGAAACTTATGAGAATATTAACGTTTCAACAGACAGTGACTATGAACCAAATGAATAAGACAATTATTTTAGTAAAATGAGTTTCATCATCTCAAACATCTTTTAAAACTTCTGTTGGTAGTGAAAATAAAGAAGATCTTATGGATAGTGCCAGAAAAATTTTATGCAATTATTTATGGAGAAAAATTGTGGATAGGAAAAGTGCAACAATGTTCTTTGAACATGAGGGATGCAAAAATTCAATTCATGCACCCTTGTAGACCTTCCAAAACATTTATATGTCCAACACCAAGTGGCAGCTGTTGGGTACCTTTTGAAAATATTATACAAGAAGTACCAGTGCCTGCATCAACTTCAGCATCAGGAAGAACATATGTCCTGGAAAAAGATATTCAACAATTAATTGAAGAATCAGTTAAGAACATTTTATAAATCAGCACCCATATAACAGGCATTAAATTTTAAAATGTAATTCTTTAATATTTTAAATATTCTTTTGCATGTTGATCCATTGAGTCATCATCTGTTACATAATATTTTATTGTAAACTTCATGTTTCACATTCAAAGTAATTCTTCTTGGAGTGTACCGTGCATTTGAATTAAAAGTTTCATTTTATAAAGTGGTTAAACAATTAATAATAGCTTGGCATAGGTTTATTTGTCTATTCATATGTTCCATAAATATCAAATTGTTTCACCTTGTTTCTAAAATTCAACCCTTTTTTAAAGGTCTAGTAGCCGCTAAAAAATCATAATCACCGTTAAACAGCAGAGAACAATGAACTTGCATTATTTAACAACCACAAAAAACACCCTTTTAATTTTTTTACAGCTGAAAATACATATTGATATTGAGCTTTTGTTAAAATTTAAAGTATGTGTCTGCTGGTACTTGCCTGTTATTGCAAATTTATTGCAACATTTTTAAAAACCAAACTTTTTATTTTGAGGGCTCCCAAAAATATTTTATAACAATTTTTTGTGAATATTATTACTTAGTTAGAAAGTATCAATAATTAGCTTTAATTTGATACCAAAATGATGTATGTTGTTCCAAAAATAAACGAGTTAGAACATTTTATGCGATTTGATGTCGACACAATCATGGGAAGAATCGCATGAAATGTGAAAATTTAAAATATTTTTCCTAAAGCCAATTTTCGAGATAAAAAATTGAAAAAATTGCTATGGTTTTATCTCTTAATTATCTATACACATAAAAATATGAAAAAAATCTGAGACCTAAGTGCACATGGCACTAGGTGATTTGGCGTGGAATGAGCCAAAATCATTCCAGGTGAATGCCAGGATGGTTCCTTCCAAAGGCCATAGCTCAATCCCTTCCCTTTCCTTGCCCACAAATCTTTCCCACCACTAATGACCACGTCAGTGAGGTGTAAATCAATAAGCAACAAAGAATTAAATAAGAACCTAAAAGATGAAAGAAATGAAACAAGATGGGGTCAAAATTAGAAGAGAATAGACCCAAGTAAATTTTATGTTAAAGATATGTTTGTACTAAAATTAAAAGTGTTAATAGTAAGTGGTTGTGTTCTGCAAGAGCAGAGAAAGGAAACAATGGAGATAGAAGGCTGAACAGGAAAATAGTAGGGTTGGGGGGGGGGGGGGTAAAGGATGAATAAGAGAGGTATGAACAGTTACCTCAAATTAAGACCAGGTAGGTGTGTGTTACCCAGTAAGTGCTAGCAGGCCAGCCTCCATTGCCTAACATCAGAAGAATTATTAATTATAGTGAGGACTCAAGTAACATGAACTTTTGATAAGAATTAAAGTTATTGCTATAGCAACAGAGTAGTCCGAATTTTTTGCATTGTTATATATACAAAATATTTTTTGTATGAAGGCACATACAATGAGAAATGATTGCAATAAGTTCTTGTAGTTGGATGCAAATTACAAGTTTTATACCGAGTTCTGTTTTAGGGCAATTATGCACTCCCACATATGGGGAAACGTTTAAAGTGATAACAGCATCACACCTCAATTATCAACTCACATGCATCTGCTATATCAATTCATATATAGGCCTCACCACCAACCAGCTGTCCTCAGGATTAATGGCCACAGCAGTTTACACAGGTAACCAAGACCATCCTTTGGCAGCTCGAGCTAGTTTCCACAACTCAACAGCTGTTTTACAGTGAAGTCATATTCCTTTTACAAACTACAATTCCTTCTGAAATTCATATATGGGAAACAGAGCCCTAGTGCTTACTCTCCGCTATCTGTCCATCCACCACAAGTCTGTAGCACTTAAAAGGAATGAGTTGGAGACAGCTAGACCTACAGAGTAATGTGGGACTGAACCTTGATATGCACTGGTGTATCTCATATGACAGCACATGAAAATTCCTTACAATATTGGAATTTAGATCATGAAATTTGAATAAGTTTATGGTGAGATGCATTAATAATTTCTCCTTCAAGACGTTGATGATTTTTACCATTGTCTAGCTTTGATATGGAGCATTGCAGTGTGCTAACATTTTTTAAGACAGTGGCAGCATGAAGATGCAGTGATAATGGCAGCACTGAGTGGCCAAAAATCATTTACCCCTTTGCTGTACCTTGACAGCATGTGGTACGGTGGCAAACATCTCCATCACTGTTTCAAGTTCACATCTGCATTATGGTTGCTTGCATCTCAATCTCATCATACTGTTAGATTCCGCTGCTGCTGTTGTGAGAGAGATTGTGTGTGTGTCCTCTCCATACTTCTGACTTTGTTGATTAAGGCACATTACTGTGAATTGGAAGTTCCCCAGTTCGAATCCTAGTCTCAACTTGAATTTTAACAGCTTTAAAAAATCATCACCTCTGTCAAAGTTTTGCTTTACCCTGTGGTGGTACGCTAGGATGCTCCATAGTTCGGATTCTTTCCATAGTTTCCACAAATCACTCCAGGCGAATGCCAGGATGCTTCCTTCAAAAAAGGCCATGGCTGAATTCCTTCCTGTTCCTTTCCTGCCTCTGACCTCAACGTCGACGAGGCGTAAAGCCATAAGTAAAAAAAAAAAAAAAAGTTCAGTTTCCATGTATACTGTTGGTCCCCTATACGTGGTAGGGTTACCAGAGTAGCCATGGGAGAGGCATGTGTGCGGCAAATCGAAACTGTCAACCGGTGGATGGACTACCCTTCGAGGTCCTCCAACCAACTTTTACTTTCTTGTCAAACATAACCATCATGAGATAAGGTGGGGATCTTCACTTACCCATTTTATGGGTAGCCAATCTATTTTATCAGCTTGTAGGCAGAGTTTCTGAGAGGAGACTGTTTATCTTCCTACAGTTTTATACATAACCGGTAGATAGCAACTCATGTGTCATTTGGCTTCAGAACTGCTGAAAGGCGCTTCCTGACCCCTTTGTGCAATGATCTGGATCACGTAGGTGGGAATCAATTAATTTTGAAGTTGGCAGTGTACACCTGGCTGATCCGTTTGCTAGCTCCCATTCTTCACTTGTAACCTCCTCCTGCCTCTTAAGAAAACATGTTTCCTTTAATGCAGTACTTTTATGGTTCCAGAGACTGTGTCTGCTAATTGTATGATAGGATTTGTACCCATACTGAAAGGCAATAAAATTTGTCTGTGTGGTGAACTACACTTGTGCCGTTACATGTGCATGAAATATATTTTTATCCACCCCTACTCCCCCCCCCCCTCCCTCCAAACAGTATGAAACCATTCTATATATATTCTCTTGTATGCTTATTGATTGTAATTTGCATTCCAATTCTTGATGTTATGAATTAGTTATAAGTTTTTTTTGTTTTTTTTTACTGTTTCAGGACTGGTCTATTATCTCACTGCGTTATTTCAATCCAGTTGGAGCCCATGCTTCAGGACGCATTGGGGAAGACCCAAAAGGTATTCCTAATAATTTGATGCCCTATATTGCGCAAGTGGCAGTTGGTCGCCGACCTTCTCTATCTGTTTATGGTTCAGACTATGAAACTGAAGATGGAACAGGTAAATGCAGCTGATTGGAACAAAAGTCAGTTTTTATATTCAACCCATTCGTAATTTCCAATTCCTATTGTGTTTATTATTATTCCCCAATTGTAACTTGCTTCTGGGTACTGCAGAACTGTTTCTAGAAGATTGTGAATCTATGTAAAAATCATCCTACCATGAACAGTGCCAACTGTGTCAATAATGTGGTAGGTCTGAAAGTATACACGCCTTTCCTTTTGCCATATGTCTCACCTGTAATGTGAGTAAGGTTATTTATCAAAATATTGTAAAGTGTGTTTGTGTTTGTCAGTTATTGCTTATTTTCATTTCCTAATTTTTTTTTGTCACCCTTATTCAAATCTTCCCAGTAAGAATTTTTCACCTAAGTCATAAGTAAGGCTTCCATACATCATGATGATAAATATTTTTAGATTGTTAATTTTTCTTCACAGGTGTGCGTGACTACATTCACATAGAGGATCTAGCACGAGGACACATAGCAGCTGCAAAGTTGCTGTTATCATCAGAAATTGGCAGTTTTAAAGCTTATAATCTGGGAACTGGTCGTGGTCATTCTGTTCTTGAGGTAATAAATAAATATTTTCTTATGTGCTTTTCACACACTATATACTGTAAATGATAATTTCTCATTCATACAGGGGCAGGCCCTTTTTTTATTATCTTACTAGCAAAGTTCCCGGCATTGCCCAGTATGATTGAGGTTGATTTGACATACAGTAATTTTAGTCGCACAATTTGGAATGTGTGTCAAATTCTCCCCAGCCTTTCTGAAAAAATAACAAAACTTCCTACGAATCTTGAATTGTTCTAGTCAGTAAATTCCTTCCATAGTCTATCTCCCCTTCACTATTCACGTCTTTCTTAAATATCGTACCGTGTAAATGCACCTCTGGTTGGCTACAGATTCTTCCTATCACTTTTTTGTTTGGCCTGTTGGCTGTCTCTGCCCCTGGTGAGGCCTTGGCAGTGGCAAAAACTAATTTAAATGTTTCGAGCTGCCTTCCACTGACGCTGCTCTGTTCCACATTTTAGTGCTGGTTATTTTGGTTTTGACACTGCCGGAGCAGGTTATATTTTCTTTCTTGCCCCATTCCCTTGAGCCGTTTTTCTCTCATCCCTGGAATCTTTCTTCTTCCATTTCTGCCCCAAGTGTCTCCATTCGGCCTTGAATCTTGACAGTACACGTTTCATACGCGGACCTGAAATCTGTTATTTCTTCTCTTTAAACCTTTCTTGACAAGGGCCCTCGTCTTGAAAATGGATAGGGATTGCCCCTGATATCTCACTCTCCTCATCTTTTGCTCCTATCCATCTAATCTTCCTAATATATCCACAGCATCTTTTATGGGACAGATCTTGTGGCTAGCAAACCGAGCGTGGTGGTGTAACGGATAGCGTTCTGGCCTCGCATTCGGGAGGACGGTGGTTCGAATCCCCGTCCGGGCATCCAGATTTGGGTTTTCCATGGTTTCCCCAAATCACTCCAGGTGAATGCCGGGATGCTTCCTTCAAAAAGGCCATGGCCGAATTCCTTCCCATTCCTTGCCCCCATCCTTTCCCGTCTCTAAAGACCACGTTGTTAAAAAGGGACGTTAAACTGTTAAAAAAAAAAAAAAAAAAAAAAAAAAAAAATGTGACTAGCAAGTATCAGCTGAGTGTGCTCTGGTTGTATGGTGACAATGATTCGAACATGTTCTTCCTCGCTGTGAAGCTGGTACAGATACTGGCATGGCACATAGCAGCGCATAAAGAAATCAGTTTGGGATTCTTTTCCCAGGTCATAGTGGCTCCCCAACAATGGTTCCAATTTGAAAGCAATTTTTCACTCAGCCAACCAAAAATGATTTAAAAAATCTGCCTTGAATATTTCAAAGGTTTGAAGTTCTCTTCAAATTGCTTGGCCCATTGTCTGGACCTCACTTTCAAGTGTTTTAGTACCATATTCATCTTCTTCTTCTGCTTGCAATGGGGAAAGGTGAAAATTTTTCAAAATTCTTGATGAACCTAAATGGATGAATATCATCATTTTGGTCAGAAAATTCTTAGTCAACATTCTCATCACTGTAAACAACACTTCATCATATCATGATACTTATGGAGTTTTTCCTTCAATACTTACCTTTACTCCCTTCTCTACTTTTTTATTTAAATAAAAAAGACCTGTGCCTTTATTCTTTTATCTGTAAGTACGATCGTTAAAACCTTAATTTTTTCAACATACGTATATATTTGTTCAATTTCCATTATTAGCACTTTGATATCATACTTCACCTCCACCTAGCCCTGTCGTATGCTCTCTTGTAAAGTTGTCACAAGGTCTTCAATTACTTCAATAAGATGGCTATGCCTGTCACTCTTTTCTAGTAATTACAAACATTTCCCCTGCAAGGCATCTCTTTCCTTGTACAGATGAAATGTCTCATCACGAGGGCCTGGATTTTTTTAAAAAGCATATGCAGATGTATATTTTGAGAGTTAGTGCATATTCTAAGGATATGTGCATATTTCAGCATTCATTTCATCTCATGACCGAATATCCGATATTTCAGAAACTGAAGAGTCTATTGTATCTGTATGTTGGACTTCCTTGAGCACCGCAATAAATCTGTCAAATTCTTGGAGTAAATAGGATTATTCATATACTGGCATTCACAGGTAGAGAACTTTCTACTTGACCCAAACTCTCACTGTTATATGTTTGAAGATGCGGTAAATGACAAATTTGTGTGGCAGCAACTTTTTTTTTTAGCTCTACTGCCCTGAGCGACAACATTCAGGTGGGTAGAAAAATCAAAGAATAGCTGTATACTGCCATGGGAAGCAAATTCTTGTTTGAAGAGGTGACAATCACAAGTATTTGTCCCGGCTCGGAATATTCGTAATCCTCCACTGTGTTTGTTAATGCGTCAATTATCGGGAAGTCCCGCAGTTTTCTTTGCTGAATGTTCCCCTAACTGCGTCACCTGAGAATAGATTCATGGCTTCAAGTCATCAGTGTTCTGTACTTTTAAGGGGAAGTGTACATACCTTCCCAAAGCAGTAGCCTCTCAAAGTGTGTGTCGACAGTGTTTGTCTGTTATGTATAGTTTTGTTTAATCTTACTGCAAAAAAATGCCTAAAGAATAGTGGATTTTAGACAACAAATATTCTAGTGATGGTGACGTGTACTATGAAATATGTGAGAAAAATGTAAAACGCGAGAAAAAATTTCAACTTGAACACCATTCTAAAACAGCTGTACATCGCAGGTCAAAAGAAAAGAGTAGTAACACGCAACAGCTACGTTTAACTCGGGGTATTACAGTCTGAAATTAATATATTCTCTGCTGACTTTTGTATGCAGTAACAACCTGCTACATAAATTGAATAATTCAGATCTAGGGGCATTTCTTCAAAAGTATTGTGTTAATCAAAGGATGCTGGATGAATCCACCCTTAGGAAAAAATTATATACTTTCTCTATATGGTTCTGTCCAGGAGTCAATTCGATCAGACATGAGGGAACTGTGTCTGGATATAGGTAGATGAAACAACCGATTCATGTGGCCGATACATAGAGAATTTTATAGTGGGTAAATTATGTCACCGGAAAACCTCATTTAATTTCATGCAAAACGTTAGAGAAAACCAACCACAGTACAGTTGCAAGATTTGTAAACGATTCCCTGCAACTTCTGTGGCCTTCTGAATCAGAGAGTGATTGTTACAGACGCAACTTCATATTTTTAAAAAGCTGGTCAGTCGCTTAGAGTATTTTTCCCCAATCTTATCCATGTTTAATATCTGGTGCATGTATTACATCGCATTGCAGAAGAGATACGTTCTCTCTTTCGTTTTGTTAACAAAGTAATTTCAAGTGGGGAAAAAAAAGAGTTCCTAAAACCACCAGCTTGTGTATAGTTTTATAAGGATTGTCTGCCTGAAGTTCCTCTTTCATCGGAACTTGTTCTCTCTAGATGATGAACTTGGTTATCTGCAGTGCTGTTCTACCAGGATAACTTCCATCAAGTGAAAAAGTATTTATGATAATTTTACTGCATGTATTCATGGAACAAAGAGCACATTTGATTGTGATACTCTGTATATTGAGATATCAATTTCATCCATGTACACCATCGATGGCGAACCTTTATTGATCTACGTGCCATTTTTTCTAAAGAAATTCTGAATGTAGCCATGACGTGCCATCAAATAATCGTGACTTAGTAATTAATGTGAAAATAAATAAAACTTAATTTTCTATTACACTTTTTATTTTTTACCAAATTAGCCATGTAGAATACATATAACTCAATCAAAACAAGCAGCTGTGTTGACGAAATTAGTTTAAAAAATGCAAGAACTATGCGCAATTGGTAAAAGCAGGCAACGACGTCAACAAATCCAAACAAGTGAATAAGTTGCCTGCACTTGCTCACTCAGTGCGTTCAGTCAGAAATTTCTTCGAAATCAACTATTTTTGTGCAATCTGTAGTCGCTCCGGCAGTTTCGTTCACGATTTACTTTGTTACTATGGTCTTAAATTATGTAAGCGAAAAAATAAATTACTTATATCAATTAGGTTCCTACTTAATGAATGCCATGCAAAAATTATTTGGTCATGTGCCATCATCGGCACGCATGCCATTGGTTCGCCATCCCTGATGTACACTATTCGCCACTTTCAAAGGTTTTTAGGGTCTAGAAACTCGCAGTGAACCTTTTCACGAGTCTATTGAGTTGCTTCACAAAACAATTTCTTTTTATCATGCCATCCGTGGTGAAATTGGAGAAAAAGTTAAATGTATACTCAGTAGGACGTTGAACTCGAACCCAGGTCTGAAAAAGATTAAATCAGTTAACAATTATTAAAGTGGAATCGCACAATCTTTGCCAGATGAATGTTCCAAGCAGTCAATACCATTGTATAAGTATTGCCCAATCACATCCATTGACGTGGAATGATCATTTTCGGCTAATAAACTAATTCTGTCTGACAATATGACATCTGAAAACATCGAAAATCTCTTGGTAATATATCGAGATTCATCATTTTGTGTAACATGGATATCAGCGAAATGAAATAAAGTAAATCATTTGATAAGTGCATTTTCCTTTAATTGTTAGTGTATATTTTGGGACTTTTTAGTGCATATTTGCATGAATATTTTAGGTGTTTTTGGTGCATATAGATCTGGGCCTTACTCATCACTAACCTCGTTTTAACCAATAGACACTCTGCCTGCTTACTATACATAACCTGATATTCTTCTAAGCCCTTTTTCAGTTCAGTTATTTGGGATTTGTGTTCTTATAACAGTTTGGAATTAAGAATTCCAGGGTTAGACTTAATGTCCATCTTTAAACTTTCTGCATCTTACTTAATTTCGCTTTTTAAACATTCAACATGGAAAGTTTCAGTATTTAACTTAATGCCAGCATTTAAATTTTCAAATTTGGAATGGAGTAGTTCAGCAGTTGACTTAAGGACTATATTTAAGTTTTCAAATTTTGAATGGAGGATTTCAAAGATATCAGCCAAACATGGGTTAGTGCCATCATCTGTCACCTGCATGGTTACACTTTCAGTAAGAAAACTGGAGAGCACGTGTATTGAAAGCTCATCTCAAGCAATCGGGCCAAAGAAAACAGAAACAAGCAAAATGAGGCCACATGCAAAACTCGCAAGCTGCTGTAGCTTAATTTAGCATGCAGTCCTAAAGCAGAGAAAGAAAGAAAGAACAGACAGAAAAATTAAAACTTTAAATGCTACAGTACCCTGGATGCAAATGGTTATCTTTTGTCACCATCGATGACAGCAGAGAAAAGGAAAGGATTTTTAGAACCTATTTAGTATTGATGTCATGAAATGGCTACTATTTTCTTTTCGCTCTGCCACTCCGAGAGGATCACGTATATGTGGATAGGAAATCCTAGGTCACATGAGCTGTACATTGTGTAAATGATACTCCAGTTGGTTATGTACAAGTACTTACATTTATTCACTTTAACTACCCATTAGGCCTTCCATTCCCTTATTCCAGTAAGATCAGTTATAGCTTTGCGACTAATGCCAGAGTCTAACATACTTCCCTTGACATTCCATTAGGCTATACCATCCCCAAATAGCTATCGGCATCTAAGCAGGATCATTCCCACCTGCATTTATTGTAACGCCACGATGTTTTGCCCATCAAGGCTGCTGTCGGTGCTGCCATCCTTCTCCCAGTTTTGTGGCCCCGGCTGCCATGTCAACCCCATTCCATCAGTTATCTAACTCTCCCCATTACTTTTTCCCTGTAGGTGGTGACAATCCTCCAATTGCCTGACATCTTGATGTGGTCATGCTGGCAGACATACACCATCGTCTGCGTAAAATCGCTGACTGCCTTAACATACTAAGCAGGTCGTCATTTCACGATCTTACACAGTCTTTCTGGCTTGTCTGTTTACAGTACCCATCGCAACTGACCTAGCTTCTATAGCACTCTGTAATAGTTGCTATAATTCCCTGTAAATCGCTAAAACCTAGGTTCACCACATTGGTTAAGAGCCTATTTTAGGCTTCAAAAATCTTAGATCTAGTGATGAGTTTTTCTCTTTAACTGTTGGAATATATATCCTCTTTTGTCATGTCTTTCTAAAAAGCACACTAAATAATTACCATCAGGTAAATTTTCCTTTCTTTCTTCAAAGAAGAAAATAAAGGACGGGGAATTCTGCAGATGAATTGTAGCTGATTTTTGTAAAAATGCATTAAACATTCAGCCATGAAGACTTTTAAGTACTGTAATTTTGTCCACCTAAAGGCGAATTCTGTTAATTGGGAAGGCTGTATGAAAATATGAAAAATATAGGCCATGATGTGCTTTATTTAAAAGAACTTTTTTTTAAATTCATCTCATATTCTTGAGTGATAGATTTCCTCATTCAGCATAGAGTGTAGCATTTGGTTGAATACAATACAGTGTGTGGTATAAACAAATGCAAGTAATAAAAAAAAGCTGTTCCAGTGGTATGAAAAATATAGAGATTATGATTGTTGCAAGAGTTGAAACCAGAATTCTGAAATATGCATGTTAGCTCTGTTCTGTTTATTCAGTTATAAAATTCATTTTGGTTTTACTTGGGTAATATTTAATGGAAATGAGCTCACTGACTTAATTTCAATCTCCTTTCTTTCTTTGGATGCGATGTTACATATACCATCATAGAATTTGTTAGAGAATATGCGAAAATCTTTAATTTACGAGTGCAACAAAATACTTCGTCCGCCAACCTATTTAGGTCACAATAACAGGAGGGATAAGATTCGAGAAATACGATACTGTACTGATACATTTATGTATTCCTTCTTTCCTTGTTCTTTTCGGAATTGGAATGCACTGAATTAGGATTGGTGCTTAGCACCCTCTGCCACCCACAGTATTTGTGATTTGCAAAGTATAGATGTAGATCTTTTTGATTTAATCTTCAAGTAACTTACATTCTGTACAGGGCAATTGCAGACCAAGATTGAAAGTATGTGCATGTCACTGTGAAACAGGAACACATTACTGATAGAGTTTATTTAATAATCTACAACTTTTTAACAAAAATGTTTCCACATAAGCACTTCAGAGTGATCAGTGCTGTTGAACACATAATTGGATTTTTTTTAATTAACTAAAGTTAGAACAAGAATAAT
This sequence comes from Vandiemenella viatica, assembly GCA_031002005.1. Lineage (NCBI taxonomy): Eukaryota > Metazoa > Arthropoda > Insecta > Orthoptera > Morabidae > Vandiemenella > Vandiemenella viatica. The sequence goes on from CM061919.1 coordinate 239,555,991, forward strand.
GTAGACCAGATGCCTCTAGAATTTGGTAATTTAATTTAATTGCAATGGAGCACTCGCTCCGGTGGCAATTTCCCTACACACCCAACATCCCGCTATCCTTCACTCACCTACATTTGCCCTCTACAAATTTTAACTTTAAATTCTTTTAACGTTTTCGGTAGGTTATTCATCATTCCCCTTGGTAACTCATTCCAATCCCTGACACCCTTACCTAAAAAGAAAATCTTCCCACACACTTGTGCCTGAAATCGAGTGCCAGCTTGTGGTCATGGTCATCTTTTCCCTTCCATGAACTACTTTTCATACCTACTGCAATATCTTTCCATGCCTCATCACCAGTATACGCCCTGTACACTCCCATGACCCTCCTCATCCTCCTCCTGTCTTGCAATTAATCCCATTCCAGCTCCTTTATCATATCTGTCACTGATTGCATTCTGCGATAATTTCCAGAAACAAATCTAGCAGCCCTTCTTCAACTCCTGTATTTGATACTCAAAATGTAGGTCCCATACTACACTAACATATTCGAGCAATGGTCTGACCAAAGTTTTGTAACCCAATACCTTTACTTCTCTCGTGCATCCCCTCATCACTCTCTCAACAAGTGCAGGATTTTGAAACCTTTTCCTACCACCTGTCCAATGTGTCCAGGCCAGTTAAGCTTGTTATCAAATGTAATGCCAACATATTTACGTTTCAAGTCTTCAGCAAGCAGTTCTTTCCCCCACCTTATATTCATAATTAGCCTTTTGTTTTTTATTTGTATATCTAATTAGCTGACTCTTCTTTGCATTTATCTTCATCCATGTTTACCAACCCAACTAGATATCCTGTCCAGATCACCCTGCAACTGTTAACAGTCCTCTATCGTTTTGATAATTTTACACAGCATTATGTCATCTGCAAACAATCTAATTTCAGATAGTAAACAATCAACACAATTATTCATTAGAATAATGAATAGCAATGGTCCCAATACGCTACCCTGCGGCACTCCCATTTTTACTTCCACTTCCATTGATACCGCATTTCCTACCCTAACTTTCTGTTTTCTACCTTTTAAAAATTCTTCTACCCAGCAATTCACTTTCTCATCCACTCCAATAGATTTTACCTTATTTACTACCATTTTGTGGCTTACTCTGTCAAACGCCTTTGAAAGATCTAGTGCTACACTATCAATTTGGCCTCCCTTGTCCATTTCATCTGAAATATCTTGCATATATACCACCAACTGAGATTCGCATGAATATCCTTGCCTGAACCCAGTTCCTCACATATATTTCTGATGTGGTTGCATATCAATCTTTCCATTAATTTACCTACCACTGAAGTCAAACTGATTGGCCTGTAATTTTCAACTCTATTTCTCACCCCTCCTTTATGTACCGGTACTACTATCGCACTTTTCCAGTCTTATGGTAAGCAGCAAGTATCCAGACTCAATTTAAATAATATTTCAAGATAAGGTACAATGTCACACCCGGCTATCTTTAAGATATCTGTAGTAATATTATCTGCACCAGCCCCCTTATGTGTTTTCAGCTTTCTTATTTCCTTCATGATTTCTTCAGGATGAATTTCAAATTTTTTAGTATCTTCATTTCTAATTGTATTGTTAATCCGAATTATACCTTCCCGTTTCTGATTCCAGAAACTGTTTGTGACTTTTGAAAATATAGTGTATTTCATTTAAAACTTACCGATTTTGTGATAAAGTAATTGAAATTCTTAACTAGATTTGGTTGATGGTCATTCTAAAAGTGAATGTTCAATAATAAATTTGCACTAAAATTTTCAGTGTGTTATTTTGACCCCTTCCTTTTTCCATCAAATTTTCGCATTTCCTCCATTGATCTGGTGTCTCTTTTCTTTCTTTATGAACTCTGTTATTTAATTCCGTTTCAATGAAGTCTTATCAAATGAAAATGTAGCAGTAATCTCTTGTGGCTTGTCCATGGTATATCTAATGGTTAATCATGTTACAACAGTTCACTTTATTTCATTGTTGTTATTATCAATCTTCTTACTTGCTAATTAGTGCCTATATGTATCGTTACAAACCTACATTATCTTAATTAGTATGTTTATTCTCTCTGAGCCACCATTCTTCACTTATTTTAACTTGTCTGCTGTTCTAATCCCTAAACTGAACTCGGAGGACAAATATTTAATATTTTGGCATCATATTCATGGTTGATCAATGGTCCAGCCATTTTGATCCATTGTTTCCCATAATCACTTGAGGTAAATGCCAGGATGGTTTCTTAGAAAATGCTATGGCCGGATTCTTTCTCGCTCGTTGTCCTGAATCCTCTCTAGGCTCAACAAGTCGCAAGAAAAAAAAATGTTTATCCTCAAGATTTTTCCCATAGTTAGTAAAAAGAGATATTTCACATTGATGTTGGTGTGTAAAAGTAATGCAAAAATATATTATGACCATGGAAATATCACATACAGTATGTAATGTGCTAATAAACCATGTTCAGTTTGTCAAGTTTTCAGCAGCTGTACCTAATTAAAATATATTAACCATTGCAAATATCTTTCATTATTTTACTTAGGATATTACTTATTTAAATTTGGTATGAATTCAGATTAAATATTCTTATAGACATGTCTTATACTCACAAGTGCCTTAGTTACAGATAATGAAACTAAGGAAAAAGGAAACGACTGTAGGCAATATAAATGACAAGGAAAGGGAAAATGAGCCATCACTCACCAAAGTTGAAGGCTGCGACAAGTGAAAAACATATATGACGAACACTAAAATACACAATATTTCCGTTGTAAACCTTATTCATGCTGCAGGAAATGAGTCAATGTAGTTCAGGTGTGGTTTCGCATAAAATTTCGCTCAGCTTTAAGATTGTCATCTTCCTATACAGTTTGAGGAGTTCTTTATTAATGTCATTAATTTCCCACTATCTTTGCTAGAGTCATGTGTGCACACCTCCCGAACCACATGACTCATTTCCTACACCATGAATAAGATGAAATATTGTGTATTTTAGTGTTCATCATATATATGTTTTCACTTGTCACAGCCTTCAATTTTCGTGAGTGATGAGTCATTTTCCCTTTCCTTGTCACTTAATTACATATAAAATCTTTGTCTTAATTGACAATAAAAAATGTAATACCACCTAATAGTATTAAAATTACATAGTATTTATTTTGATACAGTGAAGTGTCTTTAATTTCTCTAGGTAGTGAAGGCTTTTGAGCAAGCAAGTGGTCGTAAGATTCCTTATACCTTGGCTCCACGAAGACCTGGTGACATTGCGGCCTCCTATGCTGATGCATCTCTGGCAAACAAGGAACTGGGATGGACTGCATCCAAGAGTATTCTTGATATGTGTTAGTATATTACTCATACTACCTGGACCTCCACTCCCCTACCCCCACCCATTAAATATATAGCATGTATAAGAATCATTATTTAATAATTTGAGCTCAAGATTTTATAAGTTGTGTGGACTCTATTTTCTCTCTCTCTCTCTCTCTCTCTCTCCGAGATTGTCTTTTTACTAAAGAAACAAGAGTTCATTTTTTATTACTACATGGTTACCAAATTGATAATACAGTCACACCAGGATTTCGAGCAGCAGCAAGGTATTATCTCTGAAGGAAAAAGCCACAACTGCAGTTTATTGCTTCAGAAACCAGATGACAACCAAGTACAACACAAGTTCAACATGAAGTTACTCTTTGCCAAAGATAGTTCTCAAGTGGAAGCAAAAACTTACACACAAACACTTCTACTTAGCTCAGTAGAAATGTAACAATGTTTGAGCTCACTTTCAAACCTAATGCTCAAATTTACATTCTGTTTTCATTTTTTTTAAAAGTGCTCCAGATTTAATGCCAAATTTTCATCCCTCTAGCAAGCGAACAGTGAACTTGGCGCCCAGAAAGAAATTATATCCACTCATTATTACAGTTAATAAGATAGGATAGGGGAAATAAACAGTTACCTGTCACTTACCACAGATGAAGGCAGGAGGGCACAATATTTCAACTTTAAAGTCGAAATATTGTGCAATTTGTTTGTTTTTGTGTTTTTACGTGTCTCGCCCTCCGGCCTTCATCTGTGGTAAGTGGCGGGTAACTGTTTATTTTCCCTATACTATCTTATTTTCGGTGCCTCGCAGCAGTTTCTTTGTTTCCTTTATCCCATTATTACAGTTAGGAGAAGATACTCTCCTTCTTGCTGCTCTATTGATGTGCACTACCTCCTCTAGATTTGGAGAGGTGGTAAGATACCCCCTATCATTGAAGTGCAGGTGTGACTAATTCTCCTAAAGAGAAATTTAATTAAACCTCCTTAACAATCGGAAAATCCAGTTTGATGTTGTGAAGTCACCGATATTCCTGTTTGACACATACATTTTCCATAAGGATAGATTGCATTCCCAAAGAGAGGTGTATTTATAACCATACCTCCCATGTAATGAAAGAGATGTTTGCGAAACCATAACATAGCCAGGTTAAAACTTGTGATAAGCACTTTCAACTATCTTCCAGATGCTGAAATAACTGTTACAAAGGCGTTAAGAAATAGTGTAGATAATATAGCTTGTTGATTTCAGTATCATCCAATAATAACGTAACTTAGTCCACAACCTGAAGATTGGTTGGATCCTCCCTAAGGAGGCATACTAAGCCATTGTGTCAGAGGTAGGATGGCCAGTTCCTTTCCTCTGGGACCTGCAGTTTAACATGGACTCAGAATCACGGAATGATCTGGCATAACTCATATGATCAGGCAAAACTTAAAAATTCCCGCACCCACTGGGATTTGAACTCGGGACCAGAGCAGCAAATGTTTTGAAAGCAAGCACCTTAACCACTAACCTACCAGGCCGCTCCATGCAATAATACTAGGAGGCAACTTCAACTTGTGTCGGCTGAAGTAATTATTTGTGTTACTAATGGCAAGAATAAAACGGCATATAAAATCATTCTCAAACTGTTCTTAGATCATTTTGAGCACATGGTTACTTATCCAAAATGTTTTCATAGCGCTAACAAAAACATTGAAGTTACCAAGCTTGGAGGGTGAACTATTAACATTTAGACTGGGCGTTTTTGAAGATAAGGGTTTGATCCCCAGTCTAGCCATTTGGATTTTTGTTTCCCACCATTCCTCAAATCATTTCAGGCAATGCCAGGATTAGTGTTGCAAATTGAAAAAAAAAGTTTTTTTCTAAATTTTGTTTTTTTTTCCCCCCAGAAAACAATATATTTGATAAATTATAGTTTTATTTAAGGAACTTCCATTTTAAAAGTGTGTTTTAAATCTTACTGAATCATATAATGTCTCACATAATGATTCATAAGTGTATCTATATAGGTAACATAATTTTATTCATCCTCTATGTCAGTACCACACTCACTAGTATCAGCACTACCAACACTAGTTCGGTCGGTGTCGGAATTTTCTGTCTCTTCTTCTGTCTCCTCTAGCTCCATAACTTCAGAAATAGTTAGTTAAATTTTCTTTTACTGGTTGTTCTTGTATTGTACGCAAAAGATTTTGAGATTTTCATTATAATTGTGAGCAACTACACACTGTGCAGAAAGACTGCTCTAATAATTCTCTTATTACGGTCTTTTAAGTTCGAATTTATTATCATACAAAATGGGAGCTTTATTTCTTTTTCAATCGTTGGTTTACGCCAACGGTTGCAAGTAAACGATTCATAATTACTGACAATTTAATGGCTCAGTATCACTATACGCTGAGAGTTTAAAAAGTATACAAATATAAGGAAAGCACAATAAGTAATAAAAAAAGAGGCAAAAAGCTGTAGATAAATTTTAAATTCCTAATTTTTAAATAGATCTGTAGGTCTACAGATAAATCTGTAGGGCTGGCAGCACTATTTCAAATAGCAAGTATCAATCCAAACAATGGGGAATGGGGATTCCTTCTCGCGCAACCTAGTCTCTTCGGGGAAATCCCCGTTCATAAAAGAAAATTTCAGTCAATGTTGCCAATATTTTCGTAATATATTAGATTTTAAACTAAGATAAGTACTTAGAATAAACTCTAAAACAGTCATTTTAAACGATAACTGCCTTACAAATTTGAGATTTAGTAGTTGTGAAAAAAAAAAACGTGTGCCAGAAAAAAACGTTTTCATGTTGTTTTTTTTTTCAAGCTGAAAAAAAAAAAGTTTCTTTTACAACGCTAGCCAGGATGTTGACAGAATTCCTCCCTTTCCTTTCCCATATCCACCCTCAGCTCTAACGGCCTGGATGTCTACAGTCAGTAAAGCTATAACCATTTCCTCTAATTGAAGTTGTTATAAAGTATGAAATTGTGGTAGTAATGATAGTGAAGTATGAAATTAATATGGAAAGGAAAGATAAAGTAGACCCACCACTCAAAGAAAGGAGGACTGTAGCAACAAGAAGCACAATGCAAAAACAAAAAGCATAATATTTTGAATGAAGCCCTTCCTCGTGCCTGTAGTCGGTCCAGCTATTTGTTTGCCTAGAAGACACCCTGGCAGATCAATTTCCAAACCCAAAAAGCTCCTAATAATTAATTTTCATAAAAATTGTATCCGGTTTTGAGAAAGCTAGTACATACAAGATAAGCTCAACTAGATAGACTAGAAGTTGTTGGAAAAACTGATTTAAGGCATCGGTTCTTCTACAAATAAAATACTCCCTCTCTGTCAGTTCTTCATAGACGTTTGTTAAATATTTTCCATAACAAAATGGGGGTGTGCAGTTGTTGCAGAATTGATAGATTGTTTTCTGGCCACTTGCTTTGTTATTAATTTGTAGAAATATGCCGCAGCAATTTTGAATGTAAATATCCTCAAACACCTCTGATGCTTATTCAAGCTTTAACTTTTCATATTCACACAGTATTTTCAATTTCTTAATACCTGAAAGATTATCATTGCTTTCAAGTTACAGTAATTCACTTTTTTAGTACTATTTTTTCACAAATGTGTAGTTCAGGGTTCTGTTTAAGATATGGTACTCACTTAAAAATAGAATGATAGATTCATACTCATAGTTGCAATGAAGGATGGAGAATATAACCAATCCTTCCTTGTTTTAAATTGACTTGCAGCAGTTTCATGATCGATTACTTTATGGTTAGCAAGTTATGAAGTTCTAAATTTCTAGCTACAAACATCAAATTCTGGACTGTTGATGCCAGCAGCATTTTTCCAACATTTGAAAGGATCTAAAGAAGGAATTGCAAGACTAAATGTTCAGTCGGGGGTTAGTACTAAACAGTTAAGTCTCAGCTCTAACCGTGTGATGTTGCCTTTGCATAAATAGTTTGTGCTTTGCAGGAACACAGTCGCCACCTAAATTCAATTAACCCCAACTCAGGAAAGATAAGTCATTATTAAAAGTCACTGTTGCTGTTGAAACTAATAATCACAATATTCTTCAAAAGTTACAAAGTCACAAACTTATGGAATCGGAAATATTCACCAAAGGAATTTAATTGCAGGAATGACTAATCCATTCGAACCAGACCATCCTCATGACCGCTAACTGAATCACATGAGTGATAATAATGCTTTCACACGTTAACCTAACAGTCCACAATGTTAGCCCGGAAGTTGTTCGTAGTCGTCCACCTAGCTTTGCGCCCAGATTGCGCTACAAAGTGGCATGGTCTTGCTCCACTTGACTTTCAAAAACTGCCTCTAGGGAATCCAGGGGCTGGTATTTATAGGAAACACGTGGGAACATGTCTTTTCCTCTTGCACATGAAAAGATTCCATACTCAGCATGGACAAATGTACCCTTCCGCGATTGTTGATTTCGACATCTGATGTCGTAAAATCCTTGAATAATTCCTATCCGTCTGAAACTTTGGTAGTAGTTAGGCAAACTTATAAGCGTTAAAATCAATCATAATGAAAATTTTTGTAACTTTAATGGTTTAGCTGTAAAAAATTATTTTCTTCGTAATCCTAAAAAACATTTATAACTTCCACTGTTTTCGAGCTCTGAAGCTGAAATAACTTTTAACTTGCTTCTAATTTTCTACTTTTTCATTTGATAACAAGATCTACTTTTTTACTATTTTCTAACAGGGTGAACCAAAATTTGACAACTTATTGATGTTTCCCAAAGTATTGAAGTTATTGAACTGAAAGTTGTTTTAAACAATTCTTCTTTAACTTTTCAATAAGATGATAACACAATTCGACTGTAATAACAATTCTTTAGAATTTATAAACTGTTAACTGTGTCTTAACTTGTTACGCCGGTTTCAAACTTTTGTCTTATAACTCTTCCAGGAAACCTCCTACTTGTAAGGTTACTAATCTCATTCCACTAATTATCTGAAATAGCTCTAAAAACAAAGGTAACTATTTTCTTTTATGAAATAGACTGAATCTAATATATTAGATATGTTGACACTACGTCTATAACTGTTCAACCTGAAATATGACTTTAATTATCTAAACAAATGACTTTAAACTTGATCTACTATGTAATTTAAATGAACTAGCTGCTCTTCAAACAAATATTGTTATGAAGTTACAAAATTTTAGGTTACCTTACAGAATACTGAATTGGAAAAACTCCTTTCATATAGAATATAAACTCTTGCAGACAAAATTAACTTGGGTATACCAAAACAGAAAATGTATATTTTTAAGGAGTTATAAATGTGAGGACAGTGTCAATCAACGGTGCTGTAACTGTGATAATCTGGAGTAAGTTGATCACTAAGCCTGATTGATTATAGTTTATTTTCTTCACACTTTTTAATACTTTGAAACTAAACTGTTTATTAAAGTATCCTGTATAATCACGAGCAAAGATTATGTGAAAGAAGGAAATGGGTTCTTATTTCCAGCGTTTTTAAAGGGCTGAATATGAGCAGAGTCAACATTTCCAGATTGTTTATTAAAAAATTTATTTACTAGTATAATTTTATGGAATTAATTGGCATTATTGTTGAGTAATGATATGAATAAGGATTTGGACACAAAAAGTGTTGTAGGTGGCAAATGTGTAAGAGATAAACACAATAAAATTTAGAATTGCTGTCTGAAAACTTAAGCTCAGAGACAGATTTTTTGTCAGTTCTGCACTCCCAAACACAAGGGATAACTACACACCTTGTTGTAACCTTCATTGTGTAATTGTTTACATAGAAGTTTAAATGAATTCTGATATATAACATTTTCTTGACTTAGATTACTTCAATTTGTGGCTGTCGCCTTTTTTTTCTGTCATCTAACATGTTTCTCCCATTGCAAGCTGTGATTTATTTCACCCTTTAGGAATCTATTTGTCATATCTTTACTGGTAGCACATAAATTCAATAGCTTTAACTTTCCATAGAGTACATAATTCCATTTAGCCTGCAGATTCAGCACTATGGTGGGAAGGTACAGTTCACACTCTAATCTCAATTTCATGTAACCATTTGATTCTACAGCACCTCCATTTTTTTTATTTTTTTTCAGAAAAAGTTCAAAGTGGTCTGCTAAAGTCATGGAGCGACTACAGTATCGTCTACCTTTAGATATATATACAGGTTATTAGGAAAAGAAGGCACTGAAAGTGGATTTATTAAACATTAGGATAGGATAAAAACCACCACTTACCATAAAAGAGGATTCCTGCGGCATTGGTACACGGAAAATAACACAGGAACATACATAGAATATAATTTTTGAGCCAGGGCTCAGTAGGAGTGAGCAGGCTGGCTGCTGGCAGCCAACTGCGTAAGCTACAATACTGGTAACTCATGGTGGGGGGGAAAACGGCGGGGAAGTGAGGGTGGGGGTAGAAAAGCATAGGCTGGAAAATGATCATGCATAGAAAGTGAAAGTGTACGTAGGGATCCGTCGCGGAAGTGCAGTGGATCTCAGTTAATGGTCCTCAACTCCTGTTAAGAAATGGACATATGTGCAAACAGCTGAAAAACAAAATATTCGAAAATTGGAAATTAAAAATAATAAAAATTCGAAGTTACAATCTATGAAGATAGGCTCTGGTGAGTGGTGGTTCTATGGGAGAAGGTGGAGGTGTGGGGTATTGGTAGGAGGAAAAATGGTGCTATCTTAAATTTAGACCTGGTGGTTGTCTGGTATCCAGTTGGTACTGATAAGCCAGTTCCCACCTTCTAAGTTCCGAAACACTGCTTTTATCTGAGAGGACTCTGATGGCGCGGATCGAGAAATGTGTGTTAAAAATGTTGATACCATGTGTGGTTGTCAGGGTTCTGGGTGTGTACCGATTGGCTGTGTCCATTCATTCTGATGGCCAGTAGATTTGTTGTGAGTCCAATGTAGGGGGCTGGGCAATGGTTACAAGTCAGTTGGCATGTAAGGTGGGAAGATATACAAGTGGCGAGTCCTGTGATGGGAAAGCTTTCCTCAGTTACGGGGTTCGTAAAGGTGGTGGAAGCCAGGTGCATACTGCATATTTTGCAACGGGATCTGTTGCAAGGAATTGAACCTTAGGGCTGACTTACAGGCTGGGTTGCCTCATGTTTATGGACCAAGAGTAGGTTGAGGTTTGGAGGTCTGCTGAAGCAGGTTCTGGATGGGTGAGGAAGGATTTTAGGAAGGAGGTTTCTCTTTTCAGGGCAGGCTCGAAGGAAGTCGTAACCTTGCCTCAAGACTCGGTTGACGGATTCCAAGCCTGGGAAGTAACGGGTGATCAAAACAGGGCTATGGTGAGTTTTAGAGGGTTGTGGATTGTTGATAGGTTGAGTGGGTTGTGATGTGTCACGTGAAACCTGTTTGTGAACTAAGTCTGATGGGTAATTGTGGGAAATCAGGGCTTCAGAGATATTGTTGGCATATTGTTGAAGGGCCTGTTGATTGGAACAAATGTGACTGCCCCGAATGCCTAGGCTGTAGGGGAGGGAGCGTTTGATGTGATGAGGGTGGCAGCTATCATAATGAAGGTACTGTTGTAGGTTGGTGGGTTTGATGTGGACAGCTGTGTGGATGTAGCCATTTGTGAGGGGAAAGGTCGACATACAGGAAAGTGGCCTGTGTATCTGAGAAAGTCCATGAGAATTTTAAGGAGCTGACGGTATTAATTTTACTGTAGAAACTAAGTAGGTTGTCTTCTCCATGGGTCCATATTATGAAAATATCATCAATGAATCTGACCCACAAGAGGGGTAGCTTTCAGATGGGCTTCGGCTATGAATGATTGTTCTAGGTGGCCTAGGTAGAGGTTAGCGTATGTGGCCGCCATACGAGTGCCCATGGCAGTGCTGCTAACTTGGTGATAAATTTTCCCATCAAATGAAAAAAGTTGTTATTTAGTATTAGTTCGGCCAGGGTGATCAGGAAAGTTCTGGTGGGAAGGATATTTGGTGGACGCTGGTCTAGAAAGTATTCCATGGCACTGAGCCCTCACCTTCTCACCCACTCCCAAATTTGATCAGACCACCCTAGTATGCGACTCCTTAGCTTTCTGCCGCACACTCTGCTGGAAGTATCACTTTGCCTCAAAGAGCAACAATACGGACACTCAGAATGACCTGGAGCCCAGTCTCCAAAGGTTCCAACCACCCTCCATTCTTGATCCACCACATCTCCCACAAAACCACCCTCTCCAATTGTTTCAGGATCTAGTTTCCACCAGTTTGGTTTCTCCGAGTTTCGTAAAATTACTTCCCCTGTGGCACCAACCTGACTTGTTCAGAAACCCGGGCCATCAGGGAACTCTCCTCTGATCCAGACTTGATCATTCTACTGGCAGACAAGGGCTCAACTACGGTGGTCATGAATCGGTCAGCTGTCTGACACCAACACTTACCGCCCCCTCAACCATGATCCCACACCTGCATTGAGTGATAGAATAAATATATACAGGTTAGTGGACCTCACCAAGGGCTCACTCCCCATTCTGTCTCACTTCTCACACCAAAAAAGCCATCCACATCTTCCCTATACCTGCTTCCTAAAATTCATAAGCCTGGCAACCCAGGACATCCCATAGTTACTGCATATGGCTCACCTACTGAGCGTATCTCTGCCCTGGTTGACCAGCATCTACAACCCATTGTGTGCCAGCTTCCTTCCCACATCAAAGACATCCGACACTTTCTCTCTGGCTAGCTATAGTACCCACACGTCTTCCCCTGACTCCTTCCTAGTAACAGTTGATGTGACGTCCTTATACACAAATATTCCCCACTGCCATTGGCTCAGTGCCATGGAACACTTTCTAGGCCAGCGTCCTCCCAACAGCCTTCCCACCAGATCTTTCCTGATCACTCTGGCCGAACTAATACTAAATAACAACTTTTTTTCATTTGATGGAAAAATTTATCACCAAGTTAGCAGCACTGTCATGGGCACTCGTATGGTGCCCAGATACACTAACCTCTACCTAGGCCGCCTAGAACAATCGTTCATAGCCGAAGCCCATCTGAAACCCACCCCTCTTGTGGGTCAGATTCATTGATGATATTTTCATAATATGAACCCACGGAGAAGACAACCTACTCAGTTTCCTCAATAAACTCAATACTGTCAGCTCCCTAAAATTCACAATGACTTACACTCCCACACACAGGCCACTTTCCTGGATGTCGACCTTTCCCTCACAAATGGCTACATCCACACAGCTGTCTATATCAAACCCACCTACCTACAACAGTACCTTCATTATGATAGCTGCCACCCTCACCATAGCCCTGTTTTGATCACCCGTTACTTCCCAGGCTTGTAATCCGTCAACCGAGTCTTGAGGCAAGGTTATGACTTCCTTTGAGCCTGCCCTGAGATGAGAAACCTCCTTCCTCACCCACCCAGAACCTGCTGCAGCAGACCTCCAAACCTCAACCAACTCTTGGTCCAGCCCCCCAGCCTGCAAATCAACCCCAAGGTTCATTTCCTTGCAACAGATCCCATTGCAAATAATGCAGTATGCACCCGCCTTCCATCACCTTTACGAACTCTGTAACTGGGGAAAGCTTTCCCATCATAGGACTCGCCACTTGTATATCCTCACACCTTATATGCCAACTCACTTGTAACCATGGCCCAGCCTCCTACATTGGATTCACAACAAATCCACTGGCCATCAGAATGAATGGACACAGAAAATCAGTACACGCCCAGAACCCTGACCACCCTATTTCTCATCATGCCACCACACACGGTGTCAACATTTTTAACACGTGTTTCTCGGTCTGCGCCATCAGAGTCCTCTCGGATAAAAGCAGTATTTCGGAACTTAGAATGTGGGAACTGGCTTATCAGTACCAGACAACCACCAGGTCTAAATTTAAGATAGCACCAATTTTCCTCCCACCCATCCCCATCACCTCCTCTTTCTCCCATAGAACCACCACTCACCAGAGCCTATCTTTATAGATTTGCTTATTTTTAATTTCAAATTTCCGAACATTTCGTTTTTCAGCTGTTTGCACATATGTCCATTTCTTAATAGGAATTGAGGACTATTAACTGAGATCCACTACACTTCCGCGACGGGTACACTTTTACTTTAGACTCATTATCATTTTTCAGCCTATTCTTTTCTACCCCCACCATTACTTCCTGCCATGTTGTTTCCCCCCTCCCTCCCCACCATGTGCTACCGGCATTGTAGCTTATGCAGTGGGCTGCCAGCCGCCAGGGTGCAGCCTATTCACTCCTGCTGATGAAGAGCCATGGCTCGAAAATTATATTCTATGTGTGTTCCTGTGTTTTTTCCCGTTTTCCAACACCGCGGGAATCCTCTTCTATGGTAAGCAGTGGTTTTTATCCTATCCTAATGGTTCATATATATATAATTTTCATGATGGCTTGGCTGTAGGAAATGTAGTTTTTTCAGTAACAGTAAACTTTTTTTTTTTTTTTTTAACAGTTTAACGTCCCTTTTTAACAACGTGGTCTTTAGAGACGGGAAAGGATGGGGGCAAGGAATGGGAAGGAATTCGGCCATGGCCTTTTTAAGGAAGCATCCTGGCATTCACCTGGAGTGATTTGGGGAAACCATGGAAAACCCAAATCTGGATGCCCGGACGGGGATTCGAACCGCCGTCCTCCCGAATGCGAGGCCAGAACGCTATCCGTTACACCACCACGCTCGGTAACAGTAAACCAGAATTCTCAGAATTTTTGCGTTCTGTTGTAGATAAATGTATTGTTTTACACAAGTATCAGTAATTGAATACATAAATATAAAGTGTGTAAAAAAATGTAATCAATCTTTGCCTGATTAGATAGCAAAAAAATCCTTATTTTGTATTTAACGTCCAATTTAGATGTCAAAAGTTTTCTGCATGTTTGAAACAATACAGTAGTTGTTTTAGGGAACACTATCTATGAGTAATGTATTGTGAAAATTTTAGCTGAAGATTTGTCTCATTCAGTTGTATCCAACTAGTTGCATCTTTTGTTACAGACTAAGTACCAAACAGTAATTCATTTCTTCTGCAGGAAGGCGTTATTCCCATTTCTTCAAAACAATGCTTGGATGGTGTAAAATATGAATTTTCCCTGCTATCCTACCATATAGAAATGGCCTAACTTGTCTTGAGACCATTTTGAACGCTTCTGTAGCAAGTACTGGGGTCTGTCATTACAGAGGATGAATAATCCACCATCAAAAAGGGAACATTTGAAAGGCATAGTTCCTGTGACCAAAGGCCAAGAAAAAGATGACACTGTTTACTGAGATCTACATTTTTTTGTGATCCCAGGGGAATGTTGACTTCAAGTCAAGGAACATGGCAGGGAGAACTCCAGCCTGCTGTATAAGAAGAGTTACAGCAAGCTTAGTATAGCTTCCTCCTCCACTACAATGTCCCAGTTTACACATTCACATTTGGCAAACCTGTTATGAAGCATATTGGTTTAGAATAATTGATGATTTAAAATATTTACTTTGCTGCATCAAAAGAAATTGAATTATTTAAAAGGGGCGGGGGGGATTTTTTAAATTTGAACACTGTTCAAGGCAGGTGATCTGTGATAATTATAGACACAAAAGTTTTTCATATTATTGAAAGATTTAGTCATTACCTAAAAAGTTAGTATGACAAGAAGAGTAGCATCATTTCTGACTTCTGTGATTGTCTAAGGAACCTTCTTGTAAATTGACTTCAACTGAACATGTGTGGTGAAAAAGTTGTTGAAGTTTTGTGTTACCTGTAAAATATCACTGCATTTTTAAGTAAGTATGTTGATTGACATGACTATGGCCTAACACAACTATTTTCTTAACAGGTACTGATATGTGGCGCTGGCAATCTCAGAATCCAGATGGCTTTTCATCTGATGAGAAACTAGAGACATCTTGTACGTGTCAGAAGAAAGTTTAAAGAAGTTTGATGAAATAGTACTAAAGGGGGATAATGCTTATGAATTATTTTAAACCAGTTTTTTTTTTTTTTTTTAGTTTTCTCTACTTACTAATCTAGTGACATCTAATATTGGTTTATGCTTAAGAGTGGTACAAAATTTGACTGGCTTGTATTTACTTTGAACTTCCAGAGAACAGCGGTTTCCCTAAGGGAAAGGGCAATTTTGTGGCAGAAACAGATGTTCTGACTTTTTTAATTAATGCTGTTTCTAAACCTTTCTGTAAATAACCAAGTTGGTTTTACATGAAGTTTTGCTTTAATCCTTTCCAGTTTTAAATGAATGATTTGTAAATTCATCAAGTGTTCCAATTTTTTATCTGGTTACTTGCACAGCAGTTGATTCAAACCTTTTCAAGCTCATTTAATTGTACCGGTTACCCTTTTACAAATCCTAGTAGACCTTTTTTTCCTTTTGTTATATATTGGCAGTAGGTTGATATTAGATTACAGTCCTTTGGAGATGATATCAGTTTGACGCTACAGTTTGTAAAGCAAATATGAATATGTATTTTAGTTACATGTTTGTGTAGGTTTGTCAAGATAACAGAGTTATTTACAGTAATGTGTCTATTCTAATATATGGAAACAAAAGATTGATATTTTTTTATCATGTATAGCTGACTAGTTGATTGATTCAGATATTGTTGTAATGTAAGAGGCATATAAAATAGTTCCAAAATTTATTTTCAGATGAGCATTTTTGTGGTGAAAGGAATATTCAATGCAGTGTTATTTGTTGCAAATTCACTGTAGGGGTATGATGTTTTTATTGTTTGATACTGTCAGATGAATTTGATCAAGTAAGTTGGAAATAATCCCATCACTCATCAAAGGTGCAACAGGATTGAGATGAAGGGGTCTCTCAATGAAGTATCCTTATTATGGGTATCTGTATAAAACTTACTGTGCATCTCATAGACCCCCATACAAATAAGGTTCATCCAAAATGTTATAATATGTTTGTTGTATTCACCTCGTGTTGCTACAGCCCTACTGCCTTTAACTTTGATGAGTGATAAGTTTATTTTCTCCTTGTTTGAATTCATATTGCTGTGTACCATTGTTCCCCGTTCAGTTAATAAAGTTTATTGTTATTTATTGTTACTATCATAATTTTAAATAAGCTTGGTCGCTGTTTGTGATCAAAATGTACTGAAAACTAGATATCAGAACTACATATCCACCTGTTCACTTACAGAAAGATTATCTGATTTATTGTGTTGAATATATGTTTGTTCCAAGAACCTTTACTTAGATCCTTTTGTACCAGACAGTTTCTTTTATAACTGTGTTGAAATTGACAATTATACTTGAAATCTTGTTATAATTTAGGCCAGTCTTGTGTGATTGTTTTGAAGTTGAATAACTGGCTAAATTTAAGTAATACAGTATATAATGGTGACTTAAGTGATTAATAATTTTGAGTTTTTAATGAAATGTTATAATTTTGTCATTTCTTCTCAAGTTCTTCATATTTCTAAATATTTGGGTTTGACAGGGAAACAAACACTGCTGGCAACCAATTTTAAATATAGATTGAAAAAGGAAAAATCACTTAGACAACATCAGTATGAAGCAAAAATATGAAAATGAGTAGTGATATGCAAGTCTGTTAATGAAGGGTTTAGACTCAAAACTGTCATTGTTACGTGTAACTCCACATTTCTGTGCTTTCTTGCAAAAGTTCTTTCCTGTGTTTCCTTGTTTCTACATGTGTGAAAAAATTGCATTGTCGAAAGTATTTCCATTGGTTTTGTCTGTTAATTGTGCTTTCAACTGAATTTTGTATTTAGCAACAGAGTTGATTGAATAGTTATTAGGGCAACTGGATATAGGAGCAGTCATTTACATGGTAACAGTATCTAAAATTTAGGAGTGATATGTGTGATATCATTCTTCACAACTAAATTTCATGTACATTGAACACTGTGAATACAGGAAAAGTAGATACAAACTGCTCATCAGTTAGATTACATTACTGAAAGACTTATATTGCCTCAGAGCATTAATTTATTGGACAGATTAATTTTAGCCATGAATAAATTGTATGTTTTACCGACAGGTGGGCACAGTTAATCCGAAAGTTAACTTCATTAATCCGCTATTTAAAAATTTAACTTTTATAATCGTTACATTTTTACAAATTAAACGCAAATTAAAGTTATCCATTAAAAGTTAACTATCAGAAAGTTTTACTGATGTTTAAGCATTATAAGAGGTGTTACTGCACGCTATATCAAGATATTATGTATCTTGATTCATGATGCAAGTATGGATTTCTTTATGGAATCTAAAAAATTGGACTCGCACTTGCAGTAGGCTTCGAACTGTTTTTCTTTATCCCACGAGTTGATCCTGCTTATCTGGATGTAAGCGTCCTCTTCATATGTTATTTAACATTATTGAGGCTAAAAATGTCAGCCTTGACTGTAGAAAGTTAAGGAAAACACAGTTTGCATTCATAAGTCAATTATTCTCCCAATCTCAATGTAAATGCAACACAACTGCATAAATATAGCAAAGGATTCTTATTCTTCTTGTTGCTACTGCTGCTTTTAATAATAGATTCTAGATTTCCATTAAGTAATCATGTAACAAATGTCAATTTAACAAATAGCAAATCAACACAAACTAAAAAGTGGCACTGTTTGCCTCATTATAAAAAAATAGTTATACAAATATCAAAATCAATTACCGATCAAAGTGAGCGTCGGTTCGCAGACGTAAAATACAAATCCTTCACAACTCTAGTGTTACTGCTCATTCCTTGCATATATGTATCACACTCGGACTTGCACTCGCATTTCGCTTACCTAACTCGTTCGCTGTACCAGCTCGGCGCAATTCAAACAAACGAGATGACATCAACTACCAATGTAATGGACTAAAATTAATGGAAGTTCACTTTAACTGAAGTTAAGAAGAACGTGACTTTTAGGTAAACTTAAAAGTTACATTTTTGCAATTTTGTTAACTTCATTAATTAATGATTAACGATTTTGTGCCCAGCTATGGTTTTACCACTACCCAATGCAGATATTCAAGTTTGATTCTTACTGATCTCGTGCATATGTCATTCAAAAGTCTTCACTCATTTGCTAGAATTTGTAATTATACATTCTTAAGTACAACATACAAATAATTCAAAGTTTAAGGATATCCTTCCTTTTTTTCACTGTTACTATTTTCAAAAGTATAAAATATGTTGATTGAATATTTCTTGGTTGCAATCAACATTATTTTCTGACATGTTTGTTTGCTATGCAATAAAGAATAAAGTTATAAAATAAATACTCTAACCCATCCTCAACTTAGTTTAATGGCACAAAAACAGACACATGAATGAATGCATTTTTGTTTCCATATTTCTGCATTTTTTGTTCCCTCTTTTGTGAAAAGTGATAGTTCATTGCTCAGTTCAGTTGATTTTCATTTGGCAGCTTTAATTTTTTCACTAAATTCAAACCAATCAATTTTCATGTACATAAAACATTTAATATATTTTCGTAAGAAAAATGATTATTTGTTTTGTCTTTGGTTTGTAGTATTCTGCTGTTGTATAACAATCCAAAAAGCAGCAGTAACTTACTCTCACACTTGTACTGCATTGACAAATTTTATATCACCTTTAATTTGACAAAACTGGTTTAAAATAATAGTTGTTAATTATCTTTTTATAGTTTGGTTTTATTTCAATTGCAATGGTGCATATGCTCTGGTAACAATTATTAGATAGATGGTGGAAGTAGATTGTGGGCAATTGATGTCTCAGGTCTTTTGCCCTGAATAGGAACATGGTTTTTATTGTAATATACAAATAATATATATAAATCTTGGGGAAACAATTCTTGGAATTGTTAATTGTTTCATTAATAAACAGGTGCCATTACATTTAGCATGATGCGGTGATAAACTACTTAAAAACTGCCAATATTATCAAGTATGCAGTTTCTACTCGATTGGATTCATCCAGGATTTTTACAAATCTGTTTCTTGGCATTTTAATTTCGTCAATATGCTGCAGAAATCACCAAAATTCACATACTTTTTTTAAGCCTGTTAATGAAGCTCCAATTATGCTAACTTATAAAATTTATTTAAGTAGTGGAATTTATAAATTTGTTTCATCAAAGTAGTATGATATGTAAAAAAATTCCCAAATTATTGGAATTAATTTCTTTATGGTCATCTTTTCAATCTAGTCATTCTAAAAGAGGAAATTTTTGTATAAGCTGCTATTGTTACTCCAATGCTACCATGTGCCTGATTTCAAAAACTATTTGCTTACACAGTAAAAAAATACATGTGCCTTTGTTGGTAAAATAGTAATAGTTTGCTTTGATTATCATGACCAGTTTTCAGTCTGTAGTAGGAAGATCTTGGTGATCAGAATTTTGTAAGTTTAGTTCCTATTTTTCTTACTGAAGTGAATTTTGGTGATGATTGTATTCTTTAGATCACTGACATGTGTGCAACAGATTTGAGCAGTTCTGAAAAGTAATTTGTCTTTTGTGAGATTTTAGTTTCCAGATGATTAAAAAAAATGTGAAAGACAGACATTCTTAAACTGCAGAGCATTTATTTCTATTAACTGACATTTTATACTCTGTTATTTGTAACATTTTTGTAAAAAAAAAAGTTAACTATTTAAAGATAATTATATGAATTTATCTTGAATTCAGTTGTATGGTACAATTAAAGAAAAATGTACTCAAATTTCTGTTTCAGTATTGCCTTTTGTAGCAAGAAACAATTTAAAGTATGCATCAATAATTTACCATACAGCATTTAAAATGAGCTATAAAAATGTTCCTTGAAAAACTGGTTTTACAGTATTTTGTTCCTGTTATTGGTCAGTTTGATCGAAGTAATATAATAAAGCCTTGTACAACAATATCTTTATTCTACATAACATTACACCTTGCTACCTTCCAATTGTCTCCCTTCTCTCGCTCTGGCGATACAATGCAGAAATAGTGGATGACGTCACGGCAAGTGATTGTGTTTGGTGCCATCTGCACATGCGTAGTCATACTACATACATTTTATGCTGAAAAATAGTGCACGTTGTAAACGGTTGATCAGTGTCATTATCGCTCGACTTCTGTTTTCTTCTTAGCAATTCAGTGTCATATGAGTAACATAGTTTATTGTAACTAACAAATAAACAGAAGTATTTCATGCTAGCCAACTTTCGCGGGGCGGTGGCAGCGGACTAATTTTTGCTCTGCGGCAGCGTGCAGCGTCTGTGCTTGTGTGTGCCCAGCCCATCGACAAGTTAGTGGGATTGACGGTTGTGTCGCTTTTCGAGTTTTAGTTGTTGATTTGATGGATATTTCGATCCTGTTGTAAGGTAAGTAACAAATTCTTCATCTGTTCGTATAGGTGATTAGTTTAATACGGATCATATTAATAATAATGAATCTTTATGAACTGGAAAGTGGTTTGTTTTGATTTTGCGTACTACCAGGACAAGCAAGAATCAACTGAAAATGTTAATTGTGCAGAAAATCATTTGAAACCGGAATATTTCGTGACTGGTATTTGTGTTACTAGAATTCTCTGGTTTTTATTCTGCCGCAGACCCTGGAAACCGTTTCTTACATTAACCTTAATAGATTGTTTATTTCCAGTTTAAAGGTGCAGTATGCTCTGCAGCACGAAGAACTATTGTTGATTTGTGTAAATAAGTTTTATTTTACAATAAACTATACGTTCTGCTGAAATTCGCCAGAACGTTGTAGCATTTTAAATTATTTCGGAGATGCTGTTGGCGTGTAATGTCATCGCTCGTTTCTGTGAGTTCCCGATTTCTTACGACGGGTAACATACGTTTAACTACAGAAAGCTTCTGTTACTAATACAGTTGTGTGACCCAATTAGCATTTCGCTCTTGGTTTAGAGCATTCATTCCACAGTACTTATTATACTTTCAATTCACTATATATATATATACACACACGAAGTACAATTTAAAAAAAGAAAAAAAAAAACACTGGAGGAAAGAATTGAATGATCGCTTTCCTGATATTTGAAAAAAGTCATTAATATACAATTTCCGACGTTAGTGGCTTTAAACATTGGAAGTTAAGTGTAGTGAATGGTCTGAAAGCACTGCCAAAAGCAAGAAAGAAGGGTTAGCCTATTATGGATTTTTGTTCAACACAGAGAGTAGTTAAATTTTAGTGGTGGTGTTGTCTCCATGGGTGTTGTGGGTCGATTAGTAGTGGCATCGAAAATAAAATGATGATCAGTGGAATGGCTTGTATAAGTTACGTTTGGGTTCTCGAAATTCTGAGGTCTTTTATTTACCACAAACTTTATTTTTACAAACCAGAATCATTAGTTTACTTTCTCTTGATGTATCAATGAGAATCTTTGATTCAGTATTCGTAAGGCTATCAAATTTTCGGTTTTTCCCTGTTATCTGAAACTTACCAGTCACGGCGCAACAAACAAATAATATACTTTGGTTTCAGTGTGATCACAATACGATGAAATTGTTGCCGAGGGCCGGCTGATTTAAGGTAGTAATTGTTAAAGACGTTCATTTGTGCATGGAACCTAATGGATGGTAGCAGCCGTGGACAGTGAAGTAGAAAATGTTTTGCGAAGATGCGAAACACCCGTTATTTTAGGGGATAAATCAAAGCTCCGGTACGATATAAAATAGTTGTGCTCCCAATCTCCCCTATTTTCGGATTATGGTGAACTGGAAATTGATTTTCTGAAATTCTAAAAAAAGCATTGCTACGACCTTATTTGCATAGTAACTTAATCAGAGACTTCAGAACGGTTCATATTAAATACTGTGTGTTGAAGAGTTTGGCAAATGATGTGTGCAACTGCCGTGCAGTACAGGCCATTTTGGCCGACAACGGTAATCGAAGCTGTGGCCTTTCGGACTAGGAAACAGCCGATGACTTCATCTGGCAATGAGGTCAGGTCCGCAGTAGGGCGCAACTAATGCCTAAGTTAACAGGTGTCGCAGGCTGGCTGAGCTATGCCGCATTGACAATAAATCTCTGACCATCTAAATAGAACCGCTTATCATGTTTACATACATTCCTTCTTGGAAAAACATTAGGGAGTACATTTTCGAAACGAACATTTTGCAGTTCATATTTGTTGCATTAATAGAAACAGCTTTTTTTATTGCGCTTGCATGAAAGTAAATGTATAGGGCCTATATATAAGTTGGTTTCAGTTAAATTATAGAACTTAGGTTATATTGTGTTGTCAGTGAGTTTTATTGTACCTGTTCTTTGGTTGCCTATTTAGTCGGAAAGAAAAAATTATCGAGGCCTAAGATTCCTGCCAAAGAATATTCCTTCTTAAAGGAGCATTCTTGGAATGGCTGATGGATAGAATAAATCGTTAAATCTCTGGAATTAGTACTTAGGACCTACAGGTATGTTAGGCGAGTGATCCTGCTAGAATTTGTTGAAGATGCCTGAGGATGTTGCAGATACGTTGTAAATTTTTGCTTGCGGATGTGCAAATATTTACTTCAA
This sequence comes from Vandiemenella viatica, assembly GCA_031002005.1. NCBI lineage: Eukaryota > Metazoa > Arthropoda > Insecta > Orthoptera > Morabidae > Vandiemenella > Vandiemenella viatica. The sequence continues at coordinate 239,578,860 of CM061919.1, forward strand.
CCACACCTGCTGATGTGCCGACCAAGGTTTGCTGGTCCTACTCTGAATGTGGTGACGTAAAGGCAGTGTTGAATTTCGCGTGTCAATTCTCATCCTAAGTGTACGGTCACAAACGTTCACTGGAGGATTTATATTTCTCCGATGATATGACTATGAGCCAACTTTTTTAGGTCACGTATTATCGTTTGTTTTAATTTCCAAAACACGCTCATTTCGTACTTTATCTATCGTTTGCGAATAATAATAAGTATTTTTTTTAGAACACCCTTACTGCAACTACTATTCCATTGGCTTCATAGATTTTTTCGATTAATTATTTTAAGCGAAATAAATTATCCATACACGATCGTACAGGTCTAAATCTACTCCTCTCTTCAAACTGCCACGATATGGAAGAATGTCACAATGCTTCTCGTTTTCTCCTGTTGCCTGTTACCTGATCACCACTTGGATGTGGCGTTCCAGACTAAGTGCTTGGTCATCAAGCAGCCGATATAGTGTGTCAAGGTATGGCCACACCTCTTCCGCTGAGCAGCCACGTCTGTGGCATGCCATGACAACATTACTTCTCAAGAGCTATTGCCTTGAACATTTCGACAAATTTATCATGCTTGGGACATCAGTTCTACTGGTTCATTTGACTTTTTGTAGTTGCAGTTTCCTCCCTCTTTCCCCACCCCTCTCCTTATACATTTACGCCTCGTAGGCGTTGAGGTCATTAGAGATGGGAGAGGATTAGGGAAAAGGAATGTGAACTCGGCCATTGCCTTTTGAAGGAACCATCCCGGCATCCTCCTGGAGTGATCTCGGAAAACCATGAAAAGCTGAGATGTAGATGGCCGTACGGGTATTTGAACCCACGTCCTCCGTGATTCCAGACCCGAGCGTTACCGCTCAGCCACCTTGCTCGGCGTCGCAGTTATAAATACGAGTGTTTGTGTAATGAGCTACAAGGTATCTAGTTGAGTAGATCAATACGACTGAAGATAAATGTCAAAGAGTTTGTTTATTTTGTAGACAGATAGAAAAATAATACGTTGAAGGCGGAATTGCTTTCGGCAGGAGCAGACTGTAAATATCTTGGCACATCGTTGATATGACCTCGCCCGGTCCTCTGTAGTAGAAAATGATGATGATAATTCGTTATAAGCTTAGTTTTGTAGGACACATAGGGTACTTTACCCTAAATATAGTCTTTTTACTAATATGATAAAAAGGCTGGATTGATAGCAATTGCCAGATAGAACGAAAGAATGTTGGCTCTATAATGTGGATGATACTGGGAGCAAGATTGTTTGTAGTATTTGGAAGGGATAAGATGACCAGAATTCTATCTCTTCATTTCGGGCATAAGGGTGGGAAAGTTTTGATCTGTAGGTGACGGGCCTAATGTAAATTATCAAGCAGGATGTTCAACAGTTTAACTCAAAAGTTAAAAAAATTTAAAATGAAAATCCCAATTGAATTGAATAGTCTACGGCGTTCTTTTGACCCACTGCACTCTTTTCACCCTCAACTGGTGGTCCCCCCCCCCCCCACTCACTTCACCTTTCCCTTCCGTTGCTTACCCCTCAGAACTAACCACTATATTCATGCAACCGATCGGCAAATTTGTCAGCGGTCATTCTTTTTCCATCGCATATCAAGGTAGGGGTGGGACAGCGGAGTGGGGATAGAGCAGAGTGATCTTGTGTCGCCGCTGTTAATTGAATGCACTATAGTAAAACAGAAAAACATCGTAAAAACCTCAGCAAGAATGAGGAAGAATAATAATATGTAGCGGACTTGGTGTGAAACTTCTTTGAAATTAAACCCCTCAAATTTTTACGCCTCTTCTTATGATGGGTGCGTTGATGATTGCACAATAAACATTTACGACGCAACAAGCGAAAGTACTGTGGAAAATTGATCATAATCACAAATGAGATATCGCAAATAGGCCCAGAAAACAGACAAGACGCATTTTTTAAATCAGCTGCGTCCTCCCTATTTCCAAGACAAAACGTTACCGCTCACCCACAAGACTAGCTTTCAAAGAAGTTAAGCAGTGACTAACTTCTAAGCCCGTCGAAAATAACGAGTTGAATGCAGTGTTCTGGCAATTCTTTAGAGTTTTTGTTATATAATGCTCTAACCTTAATCTTACGTTTTACTAGTAACTTCAATAAAATGACGCTTATGAAATCAGCTTAAATTGTTTATAAAACTAAATTCATCGTGAGTAATGTGTCAGTTATAATTCTGGTCTTTGCTGCATTTCAGTAGAACTATTTACGTGCTGCTGTGATAATCACATCAACAGTAAAAAGCAATTAATAATTAGTGTATTAATTTAAACGCGATACATTTATTTAAGTGTTTTTGCAATTCATTTCTTCGAGTAACATAGAATGTAGCGGAAACATCTACATAGAACATAAACACCTTGTAAGTCCCTCAAAAATAACGGGTGCAACGCAGTAGTTTAACTAAATACAATTAAATAACGCACATAGTCTTAAAAATCGTGTATTTTGGTACATATTTCTTAGTTTATTGTAACAGCTATATCGTTGGACAGAGAGTATAATCAAACATCTATGTCAACTGAATGTAAATAAAAAAAGCAACTAGTAATTAATATGTTAATTTAAAATCAATACACACTTTTTCAGTGTTTTGGAAATTCATTTATTCTCGGTTGAATAACTAAATAGAATTGTTGTTAAATAATGCCCCCAACCTCAGTTTTGTAGTAACATCTCTGGTCGCAATTAATCCGGTATCGAAGTTCAGGAGTGTTGTGTCAGCGATATGGACATGGCTACACGATGACCAAGCTTAGTCTTTTAGTAGCATATATGCTTCGTACTCTCTCTGTGAATTGATTCTTGGAGCGTCAAAAATAACATGAACCACTGAGCTTTTGGAAGGTTGGCTGAGCGAATGGTTGTATGAATGAAAGAACTAGACTACTAGATTTCTTGATATTTCGTTAGTACGTGTGTTTAAATTTGTGTAAGCGTGGCAATGTAGGCCGTAACGGGACGACAGATCCACCCGACCAGCTTTCACCTCCAGCGCTCTTCAGGCCAGTCTGAAGGCCGGTCCCTGGGGCTCGCTTCACCATATATGGTAATCAGGGAACTCCCTGAAAAACACCAAACTCGCCTCACTTCTGCAAGATTTGATTACAATCTCACAAATAGCTGATATAGTCACTATACAGACGCTTTTTCTTCCGAACATGGGTTGTGATTTGATACCGCATTTCTGAAGCAAAGATTTAGTGGTGTGAATCGTAGGCAAGTTTTCTAATGCAGAAGTAGTTATGTAGTAAATCTCCTTTAGTAATGGAATACAGAAATTACTGATCCTTAGCTAAGGGTAGTGCGATAACTGCTAGGTGTCCTCTGTGGCTACAGACATCTGATGAAGCATAACTGACAGAACCCGTCAGTGTGGGGAGGAACAGCGGGACCGGGCAAGAGGTTGTCCTGATTTCTGTTTTTAGGCAGTTTTCCGCAATCATCTAGGTTAGAAGTTTCCAAACTTTTTCTTATCACGTCCAGTTTCCATGCGCCCCCCTCTCCCTCGCCAAAATTTTGTTATTAAAACGGTAAATGCCTACTTCTCATCACTAACAGTGACATTTAAGAAGCTGTGAGAGAAACAGTACTTCCGATGATGTAGATTGTAGAGCTATGGCATTGTCCACACGGACGACGAAGCTAACTCGCATCCCCCCCCCCCCCCGACGTGTCTTTGCGTCCTCCTAGAGTGGGACCCAGTTGGGAACCCCATATCTAGGTGAATGGTGGGACGATCCTCAATCTCCGCCTCATAAACTGCACATTTCATTTTTTTTAAAAAAAAAACGCTTTATCATACAGAACATACAAGTTACATATTTCGCACACAGATGGCAGCACAGCCTTTCTTCCAGTAGATTAAATACACCGGATCTGACAGGCCCTGTTAGACTTCAGGGAGCGGGAATTCAATACGTCTCCTCTTCCTCCTTTCTCATGATTCACACTGGCCATCTGAAGTGACCAGTGACCACGTAGTGCTTGGTAGCTGAATAGGGGGGGGGGGGGAAGGGTGACGTAGCATCAAATTAAAATAATCCGAGATGCTGTGAACGAACGCTATGGAGCTGTGCTGTCTGTTTATTTATTGATTTCTACCTCTGTTGTGCTATAGTCAAAATCTATCAGCATTGAATGTGTCTAGTTTGAAACAAGTTATGGCACGTTTTTTATTGCATTCATACTGATTGTATTCACCCTCTTTTTTCATTATTTTTGGCTGTGGTAAAACTAGTAGAATGACTGTAATTAACTACAATTTCTGAATGAAAACTATACAAGATCGTGAGACACATCGTCCTTAAAATATAACTCTAGATGTATGAAAGAAATTATGTATCGGCACCAGCAACATATGACAGTATTCATATCTGTATGAGGTTCATATTTCTTTCCAATTGTTGTTGTCTATACTTTCTTTCGGTTCGATGGTGACAAAGCTCTGGTGACATTGTATAACATAGTACCAGATTTCTTGTTTGGCAAAAAAATATATTTTACTATTGTTAATATTAAAGCATTTTTATAACAACATTCATTTTGCAGCTATAATATAATTATAGAAAATTGATTTATGCAACCTATGAAACCTACGGCCCTACTATTTCATTAGTGTTAAGTCCAACCATAAAAACTGTTAGGAGGAATGTAAGCAAACTCCGCCGTTGTGGGGTAAGTGCTAAGTTCATTTCAATTTTTTTTTTCTTGCAGTAGATCATAAGACAGTTTGCTTATTAGGGATCTAAATTTTTTTTTCCATTGCTACAGATCTATTGTTGTCAAGTTGAAGCGCTATCCTGGAACTAAAAGTAATTGGTTCTGTTTCCAACTGTCATGAAGCGTTATCTTAGTGATGGTTAATTTTGTATTAGTCTACTAAGAAACTATAAAACTGAAGGGAAGATATTCATTTACCTCACATTCTGCTCCCACTAAATTTCACATTTTTTCCCCCCATTTTGATGCAATCTATTTACAAATTAATGACTAACCAAAGATAGATGGAACAAGCTAAGAGAAAATATTAATTTCATCGGCACCTGACCAAAGTAAAGACTGGTAAAAGTTCTTTACAGCAAATAAGAAATGCTATAATTCCTTTATCGTCAAAATATTTGAATATTGAAGTTAAAATAATCTTTCATGTGGATAATTATTGTTCACATTCAGTACTTCCAAAGCTGAATTTCTTCATCATGGCGGGCAGAATATTCAGTCTAGATGGATATTCCACTTTTATTTGTTAGTCGCATTGTTTTGCTAAAACATCAGTGAATTCTACCACAGTCTATTATACTTGAAAAGAAATATTTCCAAAGGCCGTGAGCTATCACCATCGCTTAACGTGATCAGATTAACGGCTGAGCTGTTGGAAGTGGAGTGTCCAAAGCTCTCGTTGGTAGCGAAACATAGCTTTCAACTAAAAAATAGCTTCTCAGACTTAAGTGTATAAATATTGAAGGTGGTATGTTAGAATATTAGACAAACATAGCTAAGGGCTATTAAGTATTTAAAAAATAAAATAAAAATCTTGTTAATTAATTGAAAGTTTGAATTTTTTCTGAAATAATTCTAAAATAACATGAACAACCGTGGATAGTAATTGAAAGCAAAATTTACTAATAAAAATTACAATAATTTGACTACATTGATCTAAATAATCAACAGATGTATTTGCCAACATTCATTAAGGCAATTGTTTTTACTTTCTTCGAGTTAAGTTCGTTGACGCGGCGTCTCTAAAAGCCACGCCCCTTACCATCAGAGCCACCTGTTGGTTTGCTTTGTAACTAGTAGTGTCCTCTTGAGCTCATTACAGGTATGTTGTAGTTATGGTGAAAATTAATTAGCAGAACAACGCCTTGTCAAGAGAGTCCCAGGTTCGCCTTGTCGGCTGCATCTTTATGAGGGTATCTCTGTGAACGTGGCAGAGTTTCTTATGTTTGGAAACAGCCGTTAAAGACTATCTGCGGTGTTTAGCCGAACCGGTCACGTACGACTTGCGACACTGCCAAGCGAGCGGTCTTCTTTTATTTCTCGTTCTCCGCTCTTTCTGTGGAGGCGTGTAGAATAAACGCCGGTGAGGTCATCTATCACGCAGCGTTGCAGTTTTGTTTCGTATGATTACGGACGGGAAGAGAAAGAGAGAGAGAGAGAGAGAGACGGGAAGAAGTGACGGCGCTGGGTCCAACGTTATTTATTTCGTGTCTTCACGCATCATTGAAGGACCGTTACTGTTACGGATGGTCGAATCTCTTCCTGTTCTGGCATTTCTCACGAAGGATGACGCTCTTCGCCAGCCTATTTACTTCGTCGAGATAAGTCCGTTTCCATTAATTAGCTTCTGATTTCAAATAAATTGCCGCACCTGGAGACGTGCGAATTGGATGAAACTGACGTAGATTGTTAGATCATAGATACAAATAACTGATTACAGTATCAAGACAAATGGGTCGTTTGTTCGGGCATTTTAGAACTACAATTAATGCCCTTAGCTTGGCTACGTGCGAATATCTGATCTGGCGTGGAATGGTATAGACTTCTTATGTTATCTTTTGAAAGATTGTCCCATAATTTGTGCAACTGCCATCTCTGATTATGTATACCCGTTGATGGTTGATGAAGTCGTCCTAGCTGATCCCATACATGTTCTGTGATCAAGTCCGAACAAACCCATGCTGTATGAGGGCAACATGTCCAGTTGAAGTCGCGCTTCGAGAGGAATACCAATAGAATATAGAATCCCTTGAACATGCCAGATTGCTTCCCTCATTATGATAGGACAAAATCTGGATTCGCCACTAAACAGCATTAACCCCCCTCCCTCCCTATTGATTCCAGAAGACATTTTGTACTGTTTTATCTTGTTAGACTATTGTAAATTACATAGGAAGATAATTAATGCCGGAAATACACATTCACTTGCTGTGGTGTGTTCTGTACCTTACTTTAACTATGACAAATAATATGAACGAAAAGCTACGTGCCTTGGATCGGAACTCCTCCGGCCGCAGCGATGTCGGAGATTAGATGTTTTACTGGATTCCCGATATTCACGGTGCACTCGTGAAATGGTCGTACGCGAAAATCCCCACCTCAATCGCTACCTCAGAGATCTGTGTCCCATCTCTCGTGCGCCGTCTATAACACCACATTCAAACTCACTTAAATAGTCAAGTGGTAACCCGCCATTGTAGCAGCAGTAATTGATCTAACGCCTGCGCCAGACCCCTGTTGTCTTATATAGGCGTTGCCGACCGCAGGGCTGTACTCTGAGTGTTTACATATCTCTGTGTTTGCTTATGCATGCGTATACCAGTTTCTTTGGCTCTTCAGTGTATAACATAGCCACCAGTTACTACTTGATGGTCGCCAATTTTCTGTGAGGCGGCGGCACCAGAAGGAGATGCTAACCACGCAGTATTGAAAAAGTCTATGGATGCAGAATTTAGTTCACTTGATGATATCTTGATACCGTTAATATCTGTGACATCATGTGGTCTTGCTCGTTCACACCATCATTTTTGAACATGTTCTATCTTTTCTTCGAGCAACAAGGTCGGCCCACTAGTTTCAAGTTGTCTTTAAACTTTGTAACTAATCTGATGTAGGTCTATATCATCTTGTCTTTCTAATGAATATCGAAACCCGGCTTTGCATTTCCGTATCTCTTTTGGCTCTTCTAAATTTGAATAACATCGTGTAAATCCATCACTTTACTCCTGACTCTGTAGCTGTAAAGAATAGATGGATCGCGTTTTGTTTGATCGGAGCAGTGGAGCATAGTTTTTGAAACACTCAAAGTTGTCGTTCTGGAACGTGGCTTGTCCAGTTTCATTCCAGCGACCGTAATTACTGCAGTTGCCGCGAGGGATATTCTGAATACCAGTGGAAGCTGTCCTCTCTTCTTACTATAACGTACGCTACAAATGCCGACAAACGACACTGATGCCGAAATGTGGTCACAACACCAGTAAGCGAGGTTTAGGTTTAGGAATTTTGTACTTTGCTAAAATTTTGGGCTCCCGTATCAGATATTATTACTTTTTGATTCATGTCTCCCTACGACAGGCAATTATGAACTCGGCAGCTCGATTGAGTAGACACAATTCAGTAAATAGAGGTGTGCAGTTGCAGTGATCATTTCTAATATCGATTAAATATCTGCTTTAGTTTTAAGACCATTTATCTTTAATAACCATTATTCTTTAATAACTATCTTAAAACTTACTCTTGGTGCGAAATCTGCAATGATATATATCATCGTTTCCCAACCTTTTTCAACCTGAGGACCAGTAAAGTGTCAAAAATGATTCTATGGTCAACTGACTCTACCTCTGTGCATTTTATTAATCAGTACCGGATCTAGGGGGGTCAAACCAGGGTGCTTGACGCGGGTGGCAACTTTAGGGGAGGAGCAAAATCGTGTTTGGAGGGTGACAAATTTATATCGCGGTGACCATTCTTCTATTCTTTAATTTATTTATTTTTTAAGCTCCGCTACTGTTTCGGGCGGCGGCGACAACAAATGTTCTCAGTTTTTGCCCAGACTCAGCACATACAGCGGTCCCTTACTAAAAGGTCCTTATAAGACGTCACATTAACTTAATCCTCAGAGCAACGTCCCTGTCTTTGATGCCGATTAGAAACATTTCTAGAGTATTATAGTAACATGAAGTCATATCTTCGAAATACGAGATTTTTGCTGGTCGTTGGAATATTCTTGGTTATTAGAAAGTTTAGCTTATAGCATACACTCCCTTATATCCTTATAAATTAAGAGTACGATATCCCTTTTCTGTGAACAACTTTCACTAATTTATTTTTTTGTTTTGATTCAACTTAAACTGTCTGCGGACCATCTGACCCATCTTCGCGGACCACAGATTGAAAAACGTGGGTGTAGATCTAACGGGTTTCTGTAATAGTTTTACCTTCTAGAAGAACCAATGGAATGGAAGTCATAAATTGATATAATATTTGTTGACAACTCATGGTAAGATATTTTGCACACGTTAATTGGACCTGTAGTCACTTCAATATTCCTGTATATAACTTTAATTTTCAATTGCTACTTAAAAATCCGTGAGTAATCAAATGCTTGAACATAATTTGGAAGTCACACCAATGAGATCACTGAACATGACTTTAAAACAACTGGAATGTTTGGTTATTCACATAATATTCTCATAAACAGCAGCACCTTAATGGTGTCTCATTACAAGAATTTGGAAGTCTTGATCATTCAAAGAGAAGATGTGTTTTGTATCGTCACTGGAGTTAGGTGTCAGAAAACATAACATTGTGTTGTCGAATTTATCCGGTGTCGAAAGCAGATATCCTGTATTATGAACGTTGGACGGATCCATCCTCCCGAAGAAACCAAATTTGCCGACGGTTGACGCTTTAGTACGTGGCCTGAGAGAGATTGGCTTTGGGTCAGCCTCTCTTATTGACACCAGAGCACACACCCCTCCCGCTCTTCATTGAGATTGCTTGCTCCCCTCCTGGGAACCGAATCACACAAAAGAACGGTCCAGGTGTCCTTATAGAGGACTGCTTTTTATTAGTATTTATTCTTTAAAGCTTTGCCTCTCATTCTTCTACTTCTTATTCGAAACCCTTGCAGGGATCCTGTCAAAGGAAACAAGAACACAGAAATGTTGAATACAACAATATAACAATTATAACAGTACTAGCTGTTACCTGCAACTTCGTACGCGTGGGCCTAGAATTTTATTGCTAGAATTAGATATAGAAAGCTTTAAGTTACGCAAAAGGTGTCCCAAAAAACACGTAGTCGGGATAATGACTGGTACCATTCTACCACTGAACCTCTCTCATGAATAGAACCAAACTGACTGCGAGAGAGAAAGCCTGACGACCGATATCACATTACAGATACACGCTATCCGTGTGTCACCGTTCGGTTAGTTTTTAAAATGACAAACCATGTTATTTATAGCGAAAAAAATATCCTATGCCCTTCCTAATTATACATAGTATTTCCATGTCAAAATCCATAAACATCGGTTTAGCCGTTTAGTCGTGAAAACATAACAGAAATACTGAGTTACTTTCGCATTTATAATATTAGTGTAGATAATAATACAACAAAAAAAATCCAGAATTCTTACTCACAAGAACTGTAGCTCTGACTTTTTATTATTAACTGTTGTTAACATTAACAGTACCGGATTAGCCACGTAGCAAGGCCCCCGCGCATATTTTTTTCTTTTTTTTGGGGGGGGGGGGGAGCCTAGGATTCTCGGGGACTTCGATACGGGCCCCGCGCTGTTTTAATTCGTCTCTGGTTGCTTTGTATTTCAGCAGTGTGTGTATCCTGCTCCAGAGATGGTATGAATGAGTTTTTTCACTCAGTGACAAAGCGTCCTTGTTTTGTTCAGGCGAATAAGATCGTTTGTCATAGACAGTAAACTCATTCGTACTATAGTCCAGTAACGGGGTAGTTCTCACTTGCATCACATCACGTAGAAGATTTTTTTTTTCTTATCTTTTATATATTGGTGAGAGTATGCAGAAACCAAGTTTTCGACCTCCAGCACCCTCGGCACAATTTTCTGTGGCCAAAAAACATCGAAATTTGGGTACTTTTTTCAGTTTTTCGTCTAGAACTCCTTCCTGATAAGTCCTATCAAGAAATATTCTATTTTCAATTTGAAAGAGGACAAAATTTCCTACAACTTTCGTATTACAAACTTTTTTGTAAACTCAAAATTAAGCGAGCTACAGTTCTTTGAAAATCAGCCAAATTTCACACTTTTCCTAAAAGTTGGGGTTTTACCTACTTTGCAGCTCAAAATGACCTGAAACCCCTGTATATATAACCGATATATATGCATTTCTGTATGACATAGTATATATATGTACTATACTTTGATTACTGATGGTCCATTCAATAATCATATAGCATTGTTGGCCGGGAGATCCCGAAGGATTGTTCGGCCGCCAGGTTACAGTGTTATGGATAGGCCGCGCAGTGCGCTTCTTGTGGCTATCTAACCTGACCAAGTACTAGTACCGCATATAGGGAACCTACAGCTTAAGGTGGAATCCAAACTACAGAATCGTTCTGGCTTACTTCATATTACACAGCAAGCTGTGGCAGAGGTAAAGGTCGGGTTAATGGCCTTTGAAAATCATTGCTGAGACCGGGATTTCGATCTCCAGTCAGACGCCTTGAGCTACCATATCGCTCTATTACTGAAGATAATAGAGCGAACAACAATGCATAATGTTATGACGCAAAGTTATAAAGTCATAATAATTTCGAAATAAGTTAAAAAATGGTCATAAATAAATTTCTTTTCCGTTTGGATTGTCCCGGCTTATCAATGAATTGTGTCTCTTTCATCCATTGCATCAGGAACAGCTTCCTCGAGGTCGAAGAAATCTTCCTCTCCTTCATCTACTACATTCCTGGAACGCTTTCACGAGGCAGGCGAGAGCAATTTTTGCAAGCAGCTGAACAATGCAGTCCTGATTAGCGACAGCTGCATGGAGGAGAACAAGGTTTCTGGAAGGAATATGATACAACCTTCGAAGTAAACTCAAGTGCATCGTCTTTTATTATTGTTTTGTTATGACTTTACGCCTCGTCGACGTCGAGTTCATTAGTGGCACGATGGGACTGGGGACAAGGAACGTGAAGGATTTCGGCCATGGCCTTTTGAAGGAAGCATCCCGGCATTCGGCTGGAGTGATTTGAGGAAACCATGGAAAACCCAAATCTGGATGCTTGGACGGGAATTCGAACCGACGTCCTCCTAAATGCATTTATTATTGTAACTGTAATAAGACTGGACGAGCCTTTCCTTCATCCTCACAGCAATGGGTACGTTTCTCGACCCAACCAACCTTTACTTGGTGGTACGCGCATATTGAGTGAAACGTTGCCGCATCTGATTTTGGTGGCAACCGTGCTAGTCTGAATGCATTTTTTGGGCAGATTTCTTAATCATTTCATATCTGAGCCTTCCAATGTTCCACAAGCAATTTTTCCGTACCGTTCCAAGATGATCTGTTCCCCTGCGTGTTCTCCAAATGTTCTCTGGAGGCTAGAGTTCTGAGAAGTTAGCATGCATGATACTTTCAGATATGGTTGGTATTGAATCATGCAGTAGAAGTTTTCTTTCCCATAGCCGAAATATGTTGATATTATATCACATCCAGCAAATGCATGGATGAAGAGGATGTGTGTGGGTTCAAACTCGTGGTACCAAAGCCCATTAGCAAAATGAGAAAGCCAATATACTCACTTACAATCATCACACTGTCGAATTTTGCTGCTTGGGAAATTGCTGCGTCAACGATTAATCCAGCAGCATCTTGTTTTGCCTGTTGATCTTGGATGCCTCCTTTTTCAGTTTTTGCATTAGTATCAACATTACACAGTTCTTGCTGCTCTCATTTGCTGCGTCACTGTAGCACTTGTTTCCTCACTGAAAATGATGCCTGCTGAAGTATCTGATGTTTTCAAACTACAAATCATTTCAGATGACTTTATTCCTCTCTGCGCAGCATAACTTCGGTATCCGTCAAATATAACTGTGATGTTGGATCTATAGTTCGTTGTCAAATAGGTTTCATATTTTCCACAGCAGCAGCCAAGGTATTTACTACTATGCCACATAACCTTATGCAGGAGGAATCATCCGTGCATAGCAAAAATTTGTGTGTTGGGTGTTGTATCTTGAAGAGATTTAAATGCTTCATATAGCGACAATTTTTTTCCATTGTTGTACGGAACAAATTCAAATGGAACACATTGTTTCAATCCATTAAAACGGAAAAAAAATGGATTTATGACTAATTTTTGACTTATTATGACTTAATTTTGACTGCATAAATAAACTTTGTGCCATAACATTATGTTTTCAGTTTTGCAAACCCGTTTTTCAAACTGGTACAAATACCATCAGGTAATAGAACGAAATGGTAGCTCAGTGGTTAAGGTATTTGACTGAAGATCCAAATCCCGTTCTCAGCAGTAATTTTCAAAGGCCATTAACCCGAGCTTTACCTCTGCCACAGCTTGCTGTGTAATATGGAGAAAGCCAGAACGATTCTGTGGTTTTAATTCCACCTTAAGCTGTAGGTTCCCTATATGCGGTACTAGTACTTGGTCAGGTTAGATAGCCACAAGAAGCGCACTGCGCGGCCTATCCATAACACTGTAACCTGGCGGCCGAACAATCCTTCGGGATCTCCCGGCCAACAATGCTATATGATTATTGAATGGACCATCAGTAATCAAAGTATAGTACATATATATACTATGTCATACAGAAATACATATATATCGGTTATATATACAGGGGTTTCAGGTCATTTTGAGCTGCAAATTAGGTAAAAACCCAACTTTTAGGAAAAGTGTGAAATTTGGCTGATTTTCGAAGAACTGTAGCTCGCTTAATTTTGAGTTTAGCAAAAAATTTGTAATACGAAAGTTGTAGGAAATTTTGTCCTCTTTCAAACTGAAAATAGAATATTTCTTGATAGGACTTATCAGGAAGGAGTTATAGACGAAAAACTGAAAAAAGTACCCAAATTTTGATGTTTTTTGGCCACAGAAAATTGTGCCGAGGGTGCTGGAGGTCGAAAACTTGGTTTCTGCATACTCTCACCAATATATAAAAGATAAGAAAAAAAAATCTTCTACGTGATGTGATGTTTGTGAGACCCCCTTTTTACGACCCCGTTACTGGACTACTATCTTTGGAGCAGCTTATACTCCGATGACAACATTCGCTGCTGAAAAACAAAACAATCAATGCAAGGTTTTACATGTTTACATCTGGGTTTTTTTTGTAGCAGTTTCAGAAAGTAGAAGACCTGAAAAAAGATCTATTGTGGAGATTGAAACGCCGAAAACAAAGAAAAATAATATAACGACTGGAAATACCCGAAAATTAATTACACCTGCAGTTGATTCCACTGCTCCAACACAAATTATGTTCATAATGAATATTACTTCGGGTTGATAGTAGACTGGTTTATTTGTTATTTTATTTTACTTCACCGTGCATTTTCCACCGTGCATTTTTATGAATAGTAAGTGTGAAGCAGGGGCGTAGCTACTATGGTGCTAGGCGGTGCAATGCACCGGGGCCCCTTCGCTCAGGAGGCCCCCAAGCATACCTGAGGGATACCCCAAGCGCACCTCTGGGGGCCTCCAAGCCCAGTTCAGAGGGCCCATGGGCCTTCACGGCAAACTGGCGACCTTTTTCTTTTAGCTCTACCGTCGTTTAATGGGGCCCTTGAGACACGAGGACACCAGGGAGCCCCCCTCACACTAAGGACCCTCACTGCTCAGGGGGACCCCCAACCACTACTAAGGGGCCCCCAGCCTCAGTTCAGAGGGGCCTTACCAGCGACACAAAGCAAAAAAAAGGTCCCCCATCTGTCCTGAGGGCCCAAAATAATTTTTGCACCGGGGCCCTTGTTTACCTAGCTACGCCACTGGTGTGAAGTCATCTGATAATGGTTTGGTACTTTCTATTAAACTTTGTAGGGAGAAATCCACGAACTACAGTGGTTCTAACAGAATTGCCGCCGCGCCATATTCTGCTGTTAGGATCAACTTCTAAGTATAGCTGTACGGTCTTTAAGTAACTAATTTCGATGTTAAAGTCTGGTACTTCATTTCACAATATTAATTCTTAGTTATTTCTCTCGAAGGAAGTATATTAGGAACATAAAGCTGTGGAAGCTGTACAACATATAATTGCTTACTGTTCGATTGATAGTTATGATTATAATTAACAGTAGTAAAGTTTTGTTTCCTCGGTTTGTTATTAATAACAACAAACTGTTAACTTAAATACGTTCACATTATACCCTACATCATATCCTGTAATTTCTCTACACTCTGCGTATTGTGCCTTTAAAAAAGTTCCCACTGGCCTTTATCAAGAGTACACAAATCTGAACGCTAGATAGAACTAATTAGGTCGCGATATCAGTTCAGAAAATCTCCTGACATTTTCGTGGAACCTGATTAGCTTTAATGCTAACGTGCATCAGCGTACGCAATTTTTTGATCGTACCATTAGGAATGAAATAACAAAGAAGCCTCTTTCGTGGTTTAGGAAAATACTAAAGTACAGGAAAGGGTGACAGGGAAAATTAGATTATAGTATAAATCTTTAACCTGTGACTGAACAGACTAATCTTTTAGATGACTCAACAGTCCTTTCAGAAAATATAGATGCAGCAGAAGAACAAATCAACTTTATGAAAGAAGCAGCCTGAAAGGTGAGATTGCAAATCTCTTTGGAAAAGAAAATAGATAAAAGCTGTTAAAAACCAGAACTGTTGAAAATAAAGTAAATACGTATTTTTAAACACTACGGAAAAATATTTCAGTTTAGTAGTCTAGGTAAAGATGTAAATAAAATAAGATATCGAAAAACAAAACTAGCGCTTCAGCTTTTTTAAAAAAAGAAACTTTAAAAAAAAATCAGCTGTACGACACAGTTATAAACCGAAAAGCATCCTAGAGAAAATTTTCAAAAAAGTTCTTGTTCAGAAACATGCGGAAGGAAAACATCTGTAAAAAATTTGTTTGAAGACTGAAAAACTGCCGGAGATAAACAAATTACAGCCATTCTTTAATTAATTCTCGCTGATCAAAGCAAGACAAAAGTGATGAAATGTAACAGAAATGATACCAATACTAGTAGATTAAATATAAAAATAGTACCGAATGCAATAGGAGAAGTAAGTGAATTCTGTTACTTGGAAGTAAATTACAACCGATGGCCGAAGAAGGAATGATGTTAAAAGCAGAATAGCACTAGCAAAAAGAGCCTTCATAAAAAACAGAAATCTTTAGTTTCAATATTGATCCAGGAATTAGAAAGAACTTTTTAATACTCTTATCTGTGGAGCACAGCACTTTATGGTAGCGAAACATGGACTTTAGGAATACCGGAAATAAAGAAAATTGA
>CM061919.1:239595901-239616236 GCA_031002005.1 Vandiemenella viatica
TTTTGTCTTGCTTTGATCAGCGAGAATTAATTAAAGAATGGCTGTAATTTTTTTTATCTCCGGCAGTTTTTCAGTCTTCAAAACAAATTTTTTACAGATGTTTTCCTTCCGTATGTCTCTGAACAAGAACTTTTTTGAAAATTTTCTCTAGGATGCTTTTCGGTTTTATAACTGTGTCGTACAGCTGATTTTTTTTTTAAAGTTTCTTTTTTTTTAAAAGCTGAAGCGCTAGTTTTGTTTTTCGATATCTTATTTTATTTACATCTTTACCTAGACTACTAAACTGAAATATTTTTCCGTAGTGTTTAAAAATACGTATTTAGTTTATTTTCAACAGTTCTGGTTTTTAACAGCTTTTATCTATTTTCTTTTCCAAAGAGATTTGCAATCTCACCTTTCAGGCTGCTTCTTTCATAAAGTTGATTTGTTCTTCTGCTGCATCTATATTTTCTGAAAGGACTGCTGAGTCATCTAAAAGATTAGTCTGTTCAGTCTCCGGTTAAAGATTTATACTATAATCTAATTTTCCCTGTCACCCTTTCCAGTACTTTAGTATTTTCCTAAACCACGAAAGAAGAGTGATGGGGAGAGAGGCTTCTTTGTTATTTCATTCCTAATGGTACGATCAAAAAATTGCGTACGCTGATGCACGTTAGCATTAAAGCTAATCAGCTTCCACGAATACACTAATATTATAAATGCGAAAGTAAATCAGTATTTCTGTTATGTTTTCACGACTAAACGGCTAAACCGATGTTTATGGATTTTGACATGGAAATACTATGTATAATTAGGAAGGGCATAGGATATTTTTTTTCGCTATAAATAACATGGTTTGTCATTTTAAAAACTAACCGAACGGTGACACACGGATAGCGTGTCTCTGTAATGTGATATCGGTCGTCAGGCTTTTTCTCTCGCAGTCAGTTTGGTTCTCTTCATGAGAGAGGTTCAGTGGTAGAATGGTACCAGTCATTATCCCGACTACGTGTTTTTTGGAACACCTTTTGCGTAACTTAGAGCTTTCTATATCTAATTCTAGCAATAAAATTCTAGGCCCACGCGTACGAAGTTGCAGGTAACAGCTAGTACTGTTATAATTGTTATATTGTTGTATTCAATATTTCTGTGTTCTTGTTTCCTTAGACAGGATCCCAGCAAGGGTTTCGAACAAGAAGTAGAAGAATGAGAGGCAAAGCTTTAAAGAATAAATACTAATAAAAAGCAGTCCTCTATAAGGACACCTGGACCGTTCTTTTGTGTGATTCGGTTCCCAGGAGGGGAGCAAGCAATCTCAATGAAGAGCGGGAGGGGTGTGTGCTCTGGTGTCAATAAGAGAGGCTGACCCAAAGCCAATCTCTCTCAGGCCACGTACTGAAGCGTCAACCGTCGGTAAACTTGGTTTCTTCGCGAGGATGGATCCGTCCAACGTTCATAATACAGGATATCTGCTTTCGACACCGGATAAATTCGACTACACAATGTTATGTTTTCTGACACCTAACTCCAGTGACGATACAAAACACATCTTCTCTTTGAATGATCCAGACTTCCAAATTCTTGTAATGAGACACCTTAATGGTGCTGCTGTTTATGAGAATATTATGTGAATAACCAAACATTCCAGTTGTTTTAAAGTCATGTTCCGTGATCTCATTGGTGTGACTTCTAAATTATGTTCAAGCATTTGATTACTGACGGATTTTAAGTAGCAATTGAAAATTAAAGTTATATACAGGAATATTGAAGTAACAACCTAATCAGTTAAAAACATGAATATAAAATGGCTTGTGTATTGTGTGACTACAGGTCCAATTAACGTGTGCAAAATATCTTACCATGAGTTGTCAACAAATATTATATCAACTAGCTCGTACCCGCGACTTCGTACGCGTGGATTAAGAATTTTTTGCCAGAATTAAATATAGAAAACTGTTGGTAACGAAGGATTGGTCCGAAACAATATCGAGTGGAATAATATGACAGGAAAGCTATCACTATATCATTGTACCGTCGAACCTGTCCTCTTGAAGAGAATCAATTTTCAGCATATTTCTGTCACCATTCTATAAGGTCTCAAAATTTCGTGACTACAACTGTTAATCATACTGGAAAAAATATCCTGCGCCCATCATACAGATTTCCTTATAAAATTCCATCAGTTCCATCTAGTCGTCAAAACGTAACAAAAATACAGACTTACTTCCGTATTTATAATAATATTACTGTGGTTCACACTCACACACTGACTGCGAACAACACCTGAGGGATCATTATAACGTAAAAAAGTGTACACCTACAACATTGCAAGACTACCTACGATTTGCCTCGCATTGCACCCCTAACTTTCTAATATCTACAGTTTAACATTCAATCCGAATAACCTACGGCCCAGGCCTGACTCTTACGATGAAAAACAATTTTTAAAAATCTTAGCCTCCACGGAGATTTGAACCGTAGACCACGACGTTCTTAAACAAGCGCTTTAACCACTAAGCTGCCAGTCCACTACACAGAATCACGGTACGGAGACGTCCATATCCAACGTGTCTGTCTGTCGCCGTATTTCGAAGTTATGAGACAGCATTTGTTATTTATACAGATAATTTTTCAACCAAACGTAGACAGTATTTTTCTCCTTGTTTCAAAGGATAAGAGTGCAAAGTTTCATCGAGATCGGATGAAAACTGTGGATTTGTATGAAGAACAAACAAACATACATTCATCTTTATATATATAAAGATTTAGGACTTCCATTCCATCGGTTCTTATAGAAGGTAAAACTATTACACAAACCCGTTAGATCAACACCCACGTTTTTGAATCTGTGGTCCGCTAAGATGGGTCAGATGGTCCGCAGGCAGTTTTTAGTTGAATCAAAACAAAAAAATAAATTAGTGAAAGTTGTTCACTGAAAAGGGATATCGTACTCTTAATTTATAAGGATATAAGGGAGTGTATGCTATAAGCCAAACTTTCTAATAACCAAGACTATTCCAACGACCAGCAAAAATCTCGTATTTCGAAGATATTACTTCATTGTTACTATAATACTCTAGAAATGTTTCTAATCGGCATCAAAGACAGGGACGATGCTTTGAGGATTAAGTTAATGTGACGTCTTATAAGGACCTCTTAGTAAGGGACCGCTGTATGTGCTGAGTCTGGGCAAAAACTGAGAACATTTGTTGTCGCCGCCGCCCGAAACAGTAGCGGAGCTTAGTAAATAAATAAAAATAAATAAATTAAAGAGTAGAAGAATGGTCACCGCGATAAAATTTGTCACCCTCCAAACACGATTTTGCCCCTCCCCTAAAGTTGCCACCCGGGTTAAGCACCCTGGTTTGACCCCCCTAGATCCGGCACTGATTAATAACATGCGCGGAGGTAGACTCAGTTGACCATAGAATCATTTTTGACACTTTGATGGTCCTCAGGTTGAAAAAGGTTGGGAAACGATGATATATATCATTGCAGATTTCGCACCAAGAGTAAGTTTTAAGATAGTTATTAAAGAATATTTGTATACCTATCCGGATAAATGGTCTTAAACTGAAGCAGATATTTAATCGATATTAGAAATGATCACTGCACACCTCTATTTACTGAATTGTGTCTACTCAATCGAGCTGCCGAGTTCATAATTGCCTGTCGTAGGGAGACATGAATCAAAAAGTAATAATCTCTGATACGGGAGCCCAAAATGTTAGCAAAGTACAAAATTCCTAAACGTTAACTTCGCTTACTGGTGTTGTGACCACATTTCGGCATCAGTGTCGTTTGTCGGCATTTGTAGCGTACGTTGTAGTAAGAAGAGAGGAAAGTGACATAGCTTCCACTGGTATTCAGAATATCCCTCGCGGCAACTGCAGTAATTACGGTCGCTGGAATGAAACTGGACAAGCCACGTTCCAGAACGACAACTTTGAGTGTTTCAAAAACTATGCTCCACTGCTCCGATCAAACAAAAGGCGATCCATCTGTTCTTTACAGCTACAGAGTCAGGAGTAAAGTGATGGATTTACACGATGTTATTCAAATGTAGAAGAGACAAAAGTGATACGGAAATGCAAAGCCGGGTTTCGCTATTCATTAGGAAGACAAGATGATATAGACCTACATCAGATTAGTTACAAAGTTTAAAGACAACTTGAAACTAGTGGGCCGACCTTGTTGCTAGAAGAAAAGATAGAACATGTTCAAAAATGATGGTGTGAACGAGCAAGACCACATGATGTCACAGATATTAACGGTATCAAGATATCATCAAGTGAACTAAATTCTGCATCCATACACTTTTTCAATACTGCGTGGTTAGCATCTCCTTCTGCTGCCGCCGCCTCACAGAAAGTTGGCGACCATCAAGTAGTAACTGGTGGCTATGTTATACACTGAAGAGCCAAAGAAACTGGTATAGGCATGCATATGCAAACACAGAGATATGTAAACCCTCAGAGTAGAGCCCTGCGGTCGGCAACAGGGGTCTGGCGTTAGATCAGTTACTGCTGCTACAATGGCAGGTTATCACTATTTAAGTGAGTTTGAATGTGGTGTTATAGACGGCGCACAAGAGATGGGACACAGATCTCTGAGGTAGCGATTGAGGTGGGGATTTTCCCGTACGACCATTTCACGAGTGCACCGTGAATATTGGGAATCCAGTAAAACATCTAATCACCGACATCGCTGCGGCCGGAGGAGTTCCGAGCCAAGGCACGTAGCTTTTCGTTCATATTATTTGTCACAGTTAAAATAAGGTACAGAACACACAACAGCAAGTGAATATGTATTTCCGGCATTAATTATCTTCCTATGTAATTTATAATAGTCTAACAAGATAAAACAGTACAAAATGTCTTCTGGAATCAATAGGGAAAAAAAGCTACGTGCCACGCAGGGAGGGGGGAATGCTGTTTAGTGGCGAATCCAGATTTTGTCCTATCATAATGAGGGAGGCAATCTCCCACGAGTCTCGGTCTTCCTTGTATTTATCGGAATACTGACGGCATAGCGATATGTTCAAGGGATTCTATAGTCTATTGGTATTCCTCTTGCAGCGCGACTTCAACTGGACATATTGCCCTCATACAGCATGGGTTTGTTCGGACTTGATCACAGAACATGTATGGGATCAGCTAGGACGACTTCATCCACCATCAACGGGAATACATAATCAGAGATGGCAGTTGCACAAATTATGGGACAATCTTTCAAAAGATAACATAAGAAGTCTATACCATTCCACGCCAGATCAGATATTCGCACGTATCCAAGCCAAGGGCGTTAATTGTAGTTATAAAATGCCCGAACAAACGACCCATTTGTCTTGATACAGTAATCAGTTACTTGTATCTATGATCTAACAATCTACGTCAGTTTCATCCAATTCGCACGTCTCCAGGTGCGGCGATTTATTTGAAATCAGAAGCTAATTAATGGAAACGGACTTATCTCGACGAAGTAAATAGGCTGGCGAAGAGCGTCATCCTTCGTGAGAAATGCCAGAACAGGAAGAGATTCGACCATCCGTAACAGTAACGGTCCTTCAATGATGCGTGAAGACACGAAATAAATAACGTTGGACCCAGCGCCGTCACTTCTTCCCGTCTCTCTCTCTCTCTTTCTCTTCCCGTCCGTAATCATACGAAACAAAACTGCAACGCTGCGTGATAGATGACCTCACCGGCGTTTATTCTAAACGCCTCCAAAGAAAGAGCGGAGAACGAGAAATAAAAGAAGACCGCTTGCTTGGCAGTGTCTCAAGTCGTACGTGACCGGTTCGGCTAAACACCGCAGATAGTCTTTAACGGCTGTTTCCAAACATAAGAAACTCTGCCACGTTCACAGAGATATCCTCATAAAGATGCAGCCGACAAGGAGAACCTGGGACTCTCTTGACAAGGCGTTGTTCTGCTAATTAATTTTCACCATAACTACAACATACCTGTAATGAGCTCAAGAGGACACTACTAGTTACAAAACAAACCAACAGGTGGCTCTGATGCTAAGGGGCGTGGCTTTTAGAGACGCCGCGTCAACGAACTTAACTCGAAGAAAGTAAAAACAATTGCCTTAATGAATGTTGGCAAATACATTTGTTGATTATTTAGATCAATGTAGTCAAATTATTGTAATTTTTTATTAGTAAATTTTGCTTTCAATTACTATCCACGGTTGTTCATGTTATTTTAGAATTATTTCAGAAAAAATTCAAACTTTCAATTAATTAACAAGATTATTATTTTATTTTTTAAATACTTAATAGCCCTTAGCTATGTTTGTCTAATAT
Source organism: Vandiemenella viatica (assembly GCA_031002005.1). Classification (NCBI taxonomy): domain Eukaryota; kingdom Metazoa; phylum Arthropoda; class Insecta; order Orthoptera; family Morabidae; genus Vandiemenella; species Vandiemenella viatica. The sequence goes on from CM061919.1 coordinate 239,602,191, forward strand.
TCTAACATACCACCTTCAATATTTATACACTTAAGTCTGAGAAGCTATTTTTTAGTTGAAAGCTATGTTTCGCTACCAACGAGAGCTTTGGACACTCCATTTCCAACAGCTCAGCCGTTAATCTGATCTCGTTAAGCGATGGTGATAGCTCACGGCCTTTGGAACTATTTCTTTTCAAGTATAATAGACTGTGGGAGAATTCACTGATGTTTTAGCAAAACAATGCGACTAACAAATAAAAGTGGAATATCCATCTAGACTGAATATTCTGCCCGCCATGATGAAGAAATTCAGCTTTGGAAGTACTGAATGTGAACAATAATTATCCACATGAAAGATTATTTTAACTTCAATATTAAAATATTTTGACGATAAAGGAAATATAGCATTTCTTATTTGCTGTAAAGAACTTTTACCAGTCTTTACTTTGGTCAGGTGCCGATGAAATTAATATTTTCTCTTAGCTTGTTCCATCTATCTTTGGTTAGTCATTAATTTGTAAATAGATTGCATCAAAATGGGGAAAAAAAATGTGAAATTTAGTGGGAGCAGAATGTGAGGTAAAAGAATATCTTCCCTTCAATTTTATAGTTTCTTAGTAGACTAATACAAAATTAACCATCACTAAGATAACGCTTCATGACAGTTGGAAACAGAACCAATTACTTTTAGTTCCAGGATAGCGCTTCAACTTGACAACAATAGATCTGTAGCAATGGAAAAAAAAATTTAGATCCCTAATAAGCAAACTGTCTTATGATCTACTGCAAGAAAAAAAAAATTGAAATGAACTTAGCACTTACCCCACAACGGCGGAGTTTGCTTACATTCCTCCTAACAGTTTTTATGGTTGGACTTAACACTAATGAAATAGTAGGGCCGTAGGTTTCATAGGTTGCATAAATCAATTTTCTATAATTATACTATAGCTGCAAAACGAATGTTGTTTAAAAATGCTTTAATATTAACAATAGTAAAATATTTTTTTTTTGACAAACAAGAAATCTGGTACTATGTTATACAATGTCACCAGAGCTTTGTCACCATCGAACCGGAAGAAAGTATAGACAACAACAATTGGAAAGAAATATGAACCTCATACAGATATGAATACTGTCATATGATGCTGGTGCCGATACATAATTTCTTTCATACATCTAGAGTTATATTTTAAGGATGATGTGTCTCACGATCTTGCATAGTTTTCATTCAGAAATTGTAGTTAATTACAGTCATTCTACTAGTTTTACCACAGCCAAAAATAATGAAAAAAGAGGGTGAATACAATCACTATGAATGCAATAAAAAACGTGCCATGACTTGCTTCAAACTAGACACATTCAATGCTGATAGATTTTGACTATAGCATCACAGAGGTAGAAATCAATAAATAAACAGACAGCACAGCTCCATAGCGTTCGTTCATAGCATCTCGGATTATTTTAATTTCATGCTACGTCACCTCTTCCCCCCCCCCCCCCTATTCGGCTACCAAGCACTACGTGGTCACTGGTCACTTCAGATGGCCAGTGTGAATCATGAGAAAGGAGGAAGAGGAGACGTATTGAATTCCTGCTCCCTGAAGTCTAACAGGGCATGTCAGATCCGGTGTATTTAATCTACTGGAAGAAAGGCTGTGTTGCCATCTGTGTGCGAAATGTGTAACTTTGTATGTTCTGTATGATAAAGCGTTTTTTTTTTTTTTTTTTTTTTTTTTTTTTTTTTTTTTTTTTTTTTTTTTTACATGAAGTGTGCAGTTTATGAGGCGAAGATTGAGGATCGTCCCACCATTCACCTAGATATCCCACTCTAGGAGGACGCAAAGACACGTCGGGGGGAATTCGAGTTAGCTTCGTCGTCCGTGTGGACAATGCCATAGCTCTACAATCTACATCATCGGAAGTACTGTTTCTCTCACAGCCTCTTAAATGTCACTGTTAGTGATGAGAAATAGGCATTTACCGTTTTAATAACAAAATTTTGGCGAGGGAGAGGGGGGCGCATGGAAACTGGACGTGATAAGAAAAAGTTTGGAAACTTCTAACCTAGATGATTGCGGAAAACTGCCTAAAAACAGAAATCAGGGCAACCTCTTGCCCGGTCCCGCTGTTCCTCCCCGCACTGCGCCACACTGACGGGTTCTGTCAGTTATGCTTCATCAGATGTCTGTAGCCACAGAGGAGACCTAGCAGTTATCGCACTACCCTTAGCTAAGGATCACTAATTTCTGTATTCCATTACTAAAGGAGATTTACTACATAATTACTTCTGCATTAGAAAACTTGCCTACGATTCACACCACTAAATCTTTCCTTCAGAAATGCGGCATCAAATCACAACCCATGTTCGGAAGAAAAAGCGTCTGTATAATTACTATGTCAGCTATTTGTGAGATTGTAATCAAATCTTGCAGATGTGAGGCGGGTTTGGTGTTTCTCAGGGAGCTCCCTGATTACCATATATGGTGAAGCGAGCCCCAGGGACCGGCCTTCAGACTGGCCTGAAGAGCGCTGGAGGTGAAAGCTGGTCGGGTGGATCTGTCGTCCCGTTACGGCCTACATTGCCACGCTTACACAAATTTAAACACACGTACTAACGAAATTTCAAGAAATCTAGTAGTCTAGTTCTTTATTCATACAACCATTCGCTCGGCCAACCATCCAAAGCTCAATGGTTTATGTTATTTTTGACGCTCCAAGAATCAATTCACAGAGGGAGTACGAAGCATATATGACTAAGCTTGGTCATAGTGTAGCCATGTCCATATCGCTGACACAACACTCCTGAACTTCGATACCGGATTAATTGCGACCAGAGATGTTACTACAAAACTGAGGTTGGGGGCATTATTTAACAACAATTTTATTTAGTTATTCAACCGAGAATAAATGAGTTTCCAAAACACTGAAAAAGTGTGTATTGATTTTAAATTAACATATTAATTACTAGTTGCTTTTGTCATTATTTACATTCAGTTGACATAGATGTTTTTATACTCTCTGTCCAGCGATATAGCTGTTACAATAAACTAAGAAATATGTACCAAAATACACGATTTTTAAGGCTATGTGCGTTATTTAATTGTATTTAGTTAAACTACTGCGCTGCACCCGTTATTTTTGAGGGACTTACAAGGTGTTTATATTCTATGTAGATGTTTCCGCTAAATTCTATGTTACTCGAAGAAATGAATTGCAAAAACACTTAAATAAATGTATCGCGTTTAAATTAATACACTAATTATTAATTGCTTTTTATAGTTCTATTGAAATGCAGCAAGGACCAGAATTATAACTGACACACTTTGTTACAACATTACTCACGATGAATTTAGTTTTATAAACAATTTAAGCTGATTTCATAAGCGTCATTTTATTGAAGTTACTAGTAAAACGTAAGATTAAGGTTAGAGCATTATATAATAAAAACTCTAAAGAATTTCCAGAACACTGCATTCAACTCGTTATTTTCGACGGGCTTAGAAGTTAGTCACTGCTTAACTTCTTTGAAAGCTAGTCTTGTGGGTGAGCGGTAACGTTTTGTCTTGGAAATAGGGAGGACGCAGCTGATTTAAAAAATGCGGCTTGTCTGTTTTCTCGGCCTATTTACGATATCTCATTTGTGATTATGATCAATTTTCCACAGTACTTTCGATTGTTGAGTCGTAAATGTTTATTGTGCAATCATCAACGCATCCATCATAAGATGAGGCGTAAAAATTTGAGGGGTTCAGTTTCAAAGAAGCTTCACACCAATTCCGCTACATATTATTATTCTTCCTCATTCTTGCTGAGGTTTTAACGATGTTTTTCTGTTGCACTATAGTGCATTCAATTAACAGCGGCGACACAAGATCACTCTGCTCTATCCCCACTCCGCTGTCCCACCTAGTGTTGTAAAAAAAAAAAACAGTTTTTTTCTTACATGAAAAAAAAACATGAAAAAAAAACTATGAAAAAAAAACATGTTTTTTTTTCTGGGACATGTTTTTTTTCATAACTACTAAATTTCAGATTTTTAAGGCATTTATCGTTTAATATGACTGGACTGTTTTTCCGTGGTTCGGATTCCACGTTAAACTGTAGGTCCCAGAAGAAAGGAACTGGCCGTCCTACCTCTGACACAATGGCTTAGTATGCCTCCTTCTGGAGGATCCAACCAACCTTCGGGTTGTGGACTAAGTTAAGTTAAGTTTATGACTGTTTTAGGGTTTATACTAAGTACTTATCTTAACTTTTAAATCTACTATATTTTTTCTGGTTCAGTAGAAAAAAAATTACAAAAATATTGGTTACATTGACTGAAGTTTTCTTTTACGAATGGGGACTTCCCGAAAAGGCTAGGTTGCGTGAGAAGGAATCCCCGTTACCTATTGTTTGGATTCATACTCGCTATTTGAACTAGTGCTGCCAGGCCCTACAAATTTATATGTAGACCAGCGAATCTTTTCAAAAAAATTAGGAAATTTAACTACGGTTTTTTGCCTCTTTTTATTACTTGTTGTGCTTTCCTTACATTCGTACTTGTTAAACTCGCAGCGTATAGTGATACTGAGTCATTGTCAGTAATTATGAATAATTTCCTTGCAACCAAAGGCGTAAACCAACTATTGAAAACAAATAAAACTCCTATTTTGTATGATAATAGATTTAAATTCAAACTTAAAAGACCATAATACAGAACTATCGGCACAGTATTCATTCACAGTGTGTACTTTGCTCACAATTTAAAATTGCAGTAAAAGAAAATGTAACTATTTCTGAAGGTATGGATCTAGAGGGGACAGAAGAAGAAACAGAAAATTCCGACTCCGACCGAACTAGTGTTGGTAGTACTGATACTAGTGAATGTGGTACCGACATAGAGGATGAATAAAAAATTATGTTACCTATATAGATACATTTATGAATCATTATGTAAGATATTATATGATTTAGTAAGGTTTAAAACACACATGTAAAATGTAAGTTCCATAAATAAAACTATAATTTACCAAATATATTTTTTCTGAAAAAAAAAATTAGAAAAAAAACAAGGGTGCTAGGTTTTTTTCATGTTTTTTTTTCACAAATCTGAAAAAAAAACATTTTGTTTTTTTTCAGTTTGCAACACTAGTCCCACCCCTACCTCTATACGCGATGGGAAAAGAATGACCACTGACAAATTTGCCGATCGGTTGCATGAATACAGCGGTTAGTTCTGAGGGGTAAGCAACGGAAGGGAAAGGTGAAGTGAGGGGGAGGGGGGGGGGGGACCACCAGTTGAGGGTGAAAAGAGTGCAGTGTGTCAAAAGAACGCCGTAGACTATTCAATTCAATTGAGATTTTCATTTTAAATTTTTTTAACTTTTGAGTTAAACTGTTGAACCCTGCTTGATAATTTACTTTAGGCCCGTCACCTACAGATCAAACCTTTCCCACCCTTATGCCCGAAATGAAGAGATAGAATTCTGGTCATCTTATCCCTTCCAAATACTACAAACAATCTTGCTCCCAGTATCATCCACATTATAGAGCCAACATTCTTTCGTTCTATCTGGTAATTGCTATCAATCCAGCCTTTTTATCATATTAATAAAAATACTATATTTAGGGTAAAGTACCCTATGTGTCCTGCAAAACTAAGCTTATAACGAATTATCATCGTCATTTTCTACTACAGAGGACCGGGCGACGTCATAAACAACGATGTGCCAAGATATTTACAGTCTGCTCCTGCCGAAAGCAATTCCGCCTTCAACGTATTATTTTTCTATCTGTCTACAAAATAAACAAACTCTTTGACATTTATCTCCAGCCGTATTGATCTACTCAACTAGATAGCCTACCTTGTAGCTCATCACACAAACATTCGTATTTATAACAACTGTGACGCCGAGCAAGGTGGGTGAGCGGTAACGCTCGGGCCTGGCATCACGGAGGACGTGGGTTCAAATACCCGTACGGACATCTACATCTCAGCTTTTCATGGTTTTCCGAGATCACTCCAGGAGGATGCCGGGATGGTTCCTTCAAAAGGCAATGGCCGAGTTCACATTCCTTTTCCCTAATCCTCTCCCATCTCTAATGACCTCAACGCCTACGAGGCGTAAATGTATAAGGAGAGGGGTGGGGAAAGAGGGAGGAAACTGCAACAACAAAAAATCAAATGAACCAGTAGAACTGATGTCCCAGGCATGATAAATATATCGAAATGTTCAAGGCAATAGCTCTTGAGAAGTAATGTTGTCATGGCATGCCACAGACGTGGCTGCTCAGCGGAAGAGGTGTGGCCATACCTTGACACACTATATCGGCTGCTTGATGACCAAGCACTTAGTCTGGAACGCCACATCCAAGTGGTGATCAGGTAACAGGAGAAAACGAGAAGCATTGTGACATTCTTCCATATCGTGGCAGTTTGAAGAGAAGAGTGGATTTAGACCTGTACGATCGTGTATGGATAATTTATTTCGCATAAAATAATTAATCGAAAAAAACTATGAAGCCAATGGAATAGTAGTTGCAGTAAGGGTGTTCTAAAAAAAATACCCATTATTATTCGCAAACGATAGATAAAGTACGAAATGAGCGTGTTTTGGAAATTAAAACAAACGATAATACATGACCTAAAAAAGTTGGCTCATAGTCATATCATCGGAGAAATATAAATCCTCCAGTGAACGTTTGTGACCGTACACTTAGGATGAGAATTGACACGCGAAATTCAACACTACCTTTACGTCACCACATTCAGAGTAGGACCAGCAAACCTTGGTCGGCACATCAGCAGGTGTGGTTGAAGTAAATATTTACACATCCGCAAGCAAAAATTTACAACGTATCTGCAACATCCTCAGGCATCTTCAACAAATTCTAGTAGGATCACTCGCCTAACATACCTGTAGGTCCTAAGTACTAATTCCAGAGATTTAACGATTTATTCTATCCATCAACCATTCCAAGAATGCTCCTTTAAGAAGGAATATTCTTTGGCAGGAATCTTAGGCCTCGATAATTTTTTCTTTCCGACTAAATAGGCAACCAAAGAACAGGTACAATAAAACTCACTGACAACACAATATAACCTAAGTTCTATAATTTAACTGAAACCAACTTATATATAGGCCCTATACATTTACTTTCATGCAAGCGCAATAAAAAAAAAGCTGTTTCTATTAATGCAACAAATATGAACTGCAAAATCTTCATTTCGAAAATGTACTCCCTAATGTTTTTCCAAGAAGGAATGTATGTAAACATGATAAGCGGTTCTATTTAGATGTTAAGAGATTTATTGTCAATGCGGCACAGCTCAGCCAGCCTGCGACACCTGTTAACTTAGGCATTAGTTGCGCCCTACTGCGGACCTGACCTCATTGCCAGATGAAGTCATCGGCTGTTTCCTAGTCCGAAAGGCCACAGCTTCGATTACCGTTGTCGGCCAAAAGCACCTGTACTGCACGGCAGTTGCACACATCATTTGCCAAACTCTTCACACACAGTATTTAATATGAACCGTTCTGAAGTCTCTGATTATAAGTTGCTATGCAAATAAGGTCGTAGCAATGCTTTTTTAGAATTTCAGAAAATCAATTCCCAGTTCACCATAATTCCAAAATAGGGGAGCACAACTATTTTATATCGTACCGGAGCTTTGATTGATCCCCTAAAATAACGGGTGTTTCGCATCTTCGCAAATCATTTTCTACTTCACTATCCACGGCTACTACCGTCCATTAGGTTCCATGCACAAATGAACGTCTTTAACAATTACTACCTTAAATCAGCCGGCCCTCGGCAACAATTTCATCGTATTGTGATCACACTGAAACCAATGTATATTCTTTGTTTGTTGCGCCGTGACTGGTAAGTTTCAGATAACAGGGAAAAACCGAAAATTTGATAGCCTTACGAATACTGAATCAAAGATTCTCATTAATTCATAAAGAGAAAGTAAATTAATGATTCTGGTTTGTAAAAATAAAGTTTTGTGGTAAATAAAAGACCTCAGAATTTCGAGAACCCAAACGTAACTACACCACCACTAAAATTTAACTACTCTCTGTGTTGAACAAAAATCCATAATAGGCTAACCCTTCTTTCTTGCTTTTGGTAGTGCTTTCAGATCACACTAAACTTCCAATGTTTAAAGCCACTAACGCCGAAAATTGTATATTAATGACTTTTTTTCAAATATCAGGAAAGCGAACCATCATTCAATTCTTTCCTCCAGTAGTGTTATTATTTTTTTTTAAAAATGTACTTCGTGTATATATATATATATATATATATATATATATATATATATATATATATATATATATATAGGCTATATATCGTGAATTGAAAGTAGGCCTATAATAAGTACTGTGGTATGAATGCGCTAAAACAAGAACGAAATGCTAATTGGGTCACACAGCTGTATTAGTAACAGAAGCTTTCTGTAGTTAAACGTATGTTACCCGTTGTAAGAAATCGGGAACTCACAGAAACGAGCGGTGACATTACACGCCAACAGCATGTCCGAAATAATTTAAAATACTACAACGTTCTGGCGAATTTCAGCAGAACGTGTAGTTTATTGTAAAATACAACTTATGTACACAAATCAACAATAGTTCTTCGTGCTGCAGACCATACTGCACATTTAAGCTGGAAATAAACAATCTATTAAGGTTAAGGTAAGAAACGGTTTCCAGGGTCTGCGGCAGAATAAAAACCAGAGAATTCTAGTAACACAAATACCAGTCACGAAATATTCCGGGTTCAAATGATTTTCTGCACAATTAACATTTTCAGTTGATTCTTGCTTGTCCTGGTAGTACGCAAAATCAAAACAAACCACTTTCCAGTTCATAAAGATTCATTATTATTAATATGATCCGTATTAAACTAATCACCTATACGAAAAGATGAAGAATTTGTTACTTACCTTACAACAGGATCGAAATATCCATCAAATCAACAACTAAAACTCGAAAAGCGGCACAACCGTCAATCCCACTAACTTGTCGATGGGCTGGGCACACACAAGCACAGACGCTGCACGCTGCCGCAGAGCAAAAATTAGTCCGCTGCCACCGCCCCGCGAAAGTTGGCTAGCATGAAATACTTCTGTTTATTTGTTAGTTAAAATAAACTATGTTACTCATATGACACTGAATTGCTAAGAAGAAAACAGAAGTCGAGCGATAATGTCACTGATCAACCGTTTACAACATGCACTATTTCTCAGCATAAAATGTAGGTAGTGTCACTACGCATGTGCAGATGGCACCAAACACAATCACTTGCCGTGACGTCATCCACTATTTCTGCATTGTATCGCCAGAGCGAGAGAAGGGAGACAATTGGAAGGTAGCAAGGTGTAATGTTATGTAGAATAAAGATATAAATTGTTGTACAAGGCTTTATTATATTACTTCGATCAAACTGACCAATAACAGGAACAAAATACTGTAAAACCAGTTTTTCAAGGAACATTTTTATAGCTCATTTTAAATGCTGTATGGTAAATTATTGATGCATACTTTAAATTGTTTCTTGCTACAAAACGCAATACTGAAACAGAAATTTGAGTACATTTTTCTTTAATTGTACCATACAACTGAATTCAAGATAAATTCATATAATTATCTTTCAATAGATTTTTTTATGTTACAAATAACAGAGTATAAAATGTCAGTTAATAGAAATAAATGCTCTGCAGTTTAAGAATGTCTGTCTTTCAAATTTTTTTTTAAATCTGGAAACTAAAATCTCACAAAAGACAAATTACTTTTCAGAACTGCTCAAATCTGTTGCACACATGTCAGTGATCTAAAGAATACAATCATCACCAAAATTCACTTCAGTAAGAAAAATAGGAACTAAACTTACAAAATTCTGATCACCATGATCTTCCTACTACAGACTGAAAACTGGGCATGATAATCAATGCAAACTATTACTATTTTACCAACAAAGGCACATGTATTTTTTTATTGTGTAAGCAAATAGTTTTTGAAATCAGGCACATGGTAGCATTGGAGTAACAATAGCAGCTTATACAAAAATATCCTCTTTTAGAATGACTAGATTGAAAAGATGACCATAAAGAAATTAATTCCAATAATTTGGGAATTTTTTTACATTTCATACTACTTTGATGAAACAAATTTATAAATTCCACTACTTAAATAAATTTTATAAGATTTAAGTTAGCATAATTGGAGCTTCATTAACAGGCTTAAAAAAGTATGTGAATTTTGGTGATTTCTGCAGCATATTGACAAAATTAAAATGCCAAGAAACAGATTTGTAAAAATCCTGGATGAATCCAATCAAGTAGAAACTGCATACTCGATAATATTGGCAGTTTTTAAGTAGTTTATCACCGCATCATGCTAAATGTAATGGCATATGGCTACTGTTTATTAATGAAACAATTAACAATGCCAAGAATTGTTTCCCCAAGATTTATAAATATTATTTGTATATTACAATAAAAACCATGTTCCTATTCAGGGCAAAAGACCAGAGACATCAATTGCCCACAATCTACTTCCACCATCTATCTAAAAATTGATACCAGAGCATATGCACCATTGCAATAGAAATAAAAGCAAACTATAAAAGATAATTAATAACTGTCATTTTAAACCAGTTTTGTTAAATTAAAGGTGATATAAAATTTGTCAATGCAGTACAAGTGTGAGAGTAAGTTACTGCTGCTTTTTGGATTGTTATACAACAGCAGAATACTACAAACCAAAGACAAAACAAATAATCATTTTTCTATGAAAATATATTAAATGTTTTATGTACATGAAAATTGATTGGTTTGAATTTAGTGAAAAAATTAAAGCTGCCAAATGAAAATCAACTGAACTGAGCAATGAACTATCACTTTTCACAGAAAAGGGTACAAAAATGCAGAAATATGGAAAACATTTTATAACATTATTCAATCAACATATTTTATACTTTTGAAAATAGTAACAGTGAAAAAAAGGAAGGATATCCTTAAACTTTGAATTATTTGTATGTTGTATTTAAGAATGCTTAATTACAAATTCTAGCAAATGAGTGAAGTCTTTTGAATGACATATGCATGAGATCAGTAAGAATCAAACTTGACTATCTGCATTGGGTAGTGGTAAAACCACAGCTGGGCACAAAATCGTTAATCATTAATTAATGAAGTTAACAAAATTGAAAAAATGTAACTTTTAAGTTTACCTAAAAGTCACATTCTTCTTAACTTCAGTTAAAGAAAACATCCGTTAATTTTAGTCCATTACATTGGTAGTTGATGTCATCTCGTTTGTTTGAATTGTGCCGAGCTGGTACAGCGAACGAGTTAGGTAAGCGAAACGAGCGTGCTAGTCCGAGTGCGATGCATATATGTTATACAAGGCATGGCGTGGGTATGAGCAGTAACATTAGAGTTGTGAAGGATTTGTATTTTACATATTTAAACCGGCACTCACTTTGATTGGTAATTGATTTTGATATTTTTATAACTATTTTTTTATAATGAGGAAAACAGTGCCACTTTTTAGTTTGTGTTGATTTGCTATTTGTTAAATTGACATTTGTTACACGATTACTTCATGGAAATCTAGAATCTATTATTGAAAGCAGCAACACCAGCAGTAGCAACAAGAAGAATAACAATCCTTTGCTATATTTATGCAGTTGTGTTGCATTTTCATCGAGATTGGGAGAATAATTGACTTAAGAATGCAAACTATGTTTTCCTTAACTTTCTACAGTCAAGGCTGACATTTTTAGCCTCAATAATGTTAAACAATATATGAAGAGGATGCTTACATCCAGATAAGCAGGATCAACTCGTGGGATAAAGAAAAACAGTTCGAAGCCTACTCAAGTGCGAGTCCAATTTTTTAGATTCCATAAAGAAATCCATACTTGCATCATGAATCAAGATACATAATATCTTGATATAGCGTGCAGTAACACCTCTTATAATGCTTAAACATCAGTAAAACTTTCTGATAGTTAACTTTTAATGGATAACTTTAATTTGCGTTTAATTTGTAAAAATGTAACGCTTTAACGATTATAAAAGTTAAATTTTTAAGTAGCGGATTAATGAAGTTAACTTTCTGATTAACTGTGCCCACCTGTCGGTAAAACATACAATTTATTCACGGCTAAAATTAATCTGTCCAGTAAATCAATGCTCTGAGGCAATATAAGTCTTTCAGTAATGTAACTGATGAGCAGTTTGTATCTACTTTTCCTGTATTCACAGTGTTCAATGTACATGAAATTTAGTTGTGAAGAATGATATCACACATATCTATCACTCCTAAATTTTATATATTGTTACCATTTAAATGACTGCTCCTATATCCAGTTGCCCTAATAACTATTCAATCAACTCTGTTGCTAAATACAAAATTCAGTTGGAAGCACAATTAACAGACAAAACCAATGGAAATGCTTTCGACAATGCAATTTTTTCACACATGTAGAAACAAATATAATTAAGAACATAGGAAAGAACTTTTGCAAGAAAGCACAGAAATGTGGAGATACACGTAACAATGACAGTTTTGAGTCTAAACCCTTCATTAACAGACTTGCGTATCTCTACTCATTTTCATATTTTTGCTTCATACTGATGTTGTCTAAGTGATTTTTCCTTTCTCAATCTATATTTAAAATTGGTTGCCAGCAGTGTTTGTTTCCCTGTCAAACCCAAATATTTAGAAATATGAAGAACTTGAGAAGAAATGACAGAATATAACATTTCATTAAAAACTCAAAATTATTAATCACTAAAGTCACAATTATATACTATATTACTTAAATTAAGCCAGTTGTTCAACTTCAAAACAATCACACAAGACTGGCCTAAATTATTACAAGATTTCAAGTATAATTGTTAATTTCAACACAGTTATAAGAGAAACTGTCTGGTACAAAATGATCTAAGTAAAGGTTCTTGGAACCGACATATATTCAACACAATAAATCAGATCATCATTCTGTAAGTGAACAGATGGATGTAAAATTTTATTTAGTTCTGATATCTAGTTTTCAGTACATTTTAATCACAAACAGCGACCAAGTTTATTTAAAATTATGATAGTAACAATAAACTTTATTAACTGAACAGGGAACAATGGTACACAGCAATATGAATTCAAACAAGGAGAAAATGAACTTATCACTCATCAAAGTTAAAGGCAGTAGGGCTGTAGCAACACAAGGTGAATACAACAAACATATTATAACATTTTGGATGAACTTTATTTGTATGGGGGTCTACGAGATGCACAGTAGGTTTTATACAGGTACCCATAGTAAGGATACTTCAGTGAGAGATCCCTTCATCTCACTCCTGTTACACCTTTGATGAGTGATGGGATTATTTCCATCTTACTTGATCAAATTCATCTGACAGTATCAAACGATAAAAACATCATACCCCTACAGTGAATTTGCAACAAATAAAACTGCATCAAATATTCCTTTCACCACAAAAATGCTCATCTGAAAATAAATTTTGGAACTATTTCATATGCCTGCTTACATTACAACAATATCTGAATCAATAAACTAGTCAGCTTTACATGATAAAAAAATACCAATATTTTGTTTCCATATATTAGAGTAGACACATTACTGTAAATAACTGTCTGCTATCTTGACAAACCTACACACACATGCAACATGTAACTAAAATACATATTCATATTTGCTTTACAAACTGTAGCGTCAAACTGATATCATCATCTCCAAAGGACTGTAATGTAATATCAACCTACTGCCAACAAATAACAAAAGGAAAAAATGGTCAACTAGGATTTGTAAACGGGCAACCGGTACAATTAAATGAGCTTGAAAAGGTGTGAATCAACTGCTGTGCAAGTAACCAGATAAAAAAATTGGAACACTTGATGAATTTACAAATCATTCCTCATTTAAAACTGGAAAGGATTAAAGCAAAACTTCATGTAAAACCAACTTGGTTATTTACAGAAAGGTTTAGAAACAGCATTCATAAAAAAGTCAGAACATAGGTTTCTGCCACAAAATTGCCCTTTCCCCT
>CM061919.1:239617236-239663630 GCA_031002005.1 Vandiemenella viatica
TAAGCCCGAGATAAACTACTCTACAACCGAGAAAGAATGCCTCGCAGTTGTCTGGGCTATCAACAAGTTTCGTCCGTATTTATTCGGCAAACCTTTCACCGTCGTAACAGACCACCATTCTTTATGTTGGCTAACCAGCTTGAAGGATCCATCAGGTCGACTAGCAAGATGGGCACTTAGACTTCAAGAGTACGACGTCACGGTGGTATTCAAAAACGGACGCAAACACAAGGATGCCGACAGCCTTTCAAGGAATCCTTTAATAGAACACAACAGCATGAATGGAATTTCAGCCCTCGCTGAATTAGGTGACGTTGCAGCTGAACAGAGGGAAGATTCAGAGTTATTAAGAACCATAGACGCCTTGGAGAAAGGAGAACCGGCCAAAGGAGGGTTTCAATTGATAGATGGGACATTGTATAAGAACAACTACGATCCACTAGGCCCCAAGTGGCTTCTGGTCGTTCCAGCTCATCTCCAGCCAGCTATTCTCAAGTATTTCCACGACGCTCCAATATCCGGTCATCTGGGATTTGTGAAGACCCTGGACCGAATCAGACGCAGGTATTACTGGAAGGGTCTCTACCGATCTGTCAAGCATTATGTGAGTCACTGTAAAGAGTGCCAGCGACGGAAACATGTGCCGCAATTACCTCCAGGTCATCTAGTACCAATTCCACCATCAGCAGTTCCATTCCACCGAATTGGGATCGACCTTTTGGGGAGGTTCCCGAAGTCGACAACCGGTAACCGATGGATAATAGTCTGCACCGACTACCTCACGCGCTACGCTGTCACCAAACCTGTGCCGACTGCAGAAGCTCCAGAGGTTGCAAAATTTCTAGTAGAAGACATTATTTTGAAGCATGGAGCATCACGTGTGATGATATCCGATCGTGGAAAGGTATTCCAGTCAAGACTAGTATCAGAGGTCATGTCAAGATGCGACGTTGTCCACAGGATGACAACTGCATACCACCCTCAGACAAACGGTCTCACAGAACGCTTCAACAAGACATTAGCCGATATGCTGTCGATGTATGTGGATGTTGAGCAGAAGGATTGGGATACAATACTGCCAGTGGTCACATTTGCTTATAATACAGCAAGGCAAGATACGACAGGCTTCACTCCGTTTTTTCTGCTCCATGGCCGTGAAGCTGAGACCACAATGGATACGCTGTTCCCATTCCAGCCGGACGACACTCAGGATGACTATATAAAACAGTTCATTACCAGGGTCGAAGAAGCAAGACAGCTGGCTCGCATACGAACACTGGCCACCCAGGAGAGGGACCGTCAGCGGTATGACGGCAAGCACCGACCTGTTGCGTACAACCCAGGAGATCTCGTATGGATTTTTACCCCTGTCCGGAAGGTTGGGCTATCAGAAAAGTTACTGAAGCGGTACTTTGGTCCGTATCGTGTCATACGCCGCCGGTCAGACGTCACATACGAAGTCGAGGATTATGAGCCGTCTTCGAAACGACGAAAGCGAAGGGACATTGTTCACATCCTCCGCATGAAGCCTTACTACAATCCAACGAGCAGCTAGGCACAACCAGCTTCTTGTTCAAGGACTCTGAGGACGGTTTGGATACTGAGGAAGTCGGACAGGAAGATAATAGTACAAACAGGAGGGGCCCTCCAGAACTGCCATACAGAGGACCCACGACAAGATCAAGATCCAGGACACTTCAGCGTGCCCCAAAAGAAATCTAACAGCGGGACGCTGTTTTCCTCAGGAGAGGGAGCAATGCCGCAGAACGCCAGTGTACCGTCTGCCAGCATGGCGCAGCGGGTAGCGTCACGAATTGCGGTACCGAAGGTCGCCGGTTCAATCCCGCCCACTGACAAAAATTATTTAATTCTGTTTATTATTTCCAGAAGATTCTACATGTTTCCTAAGGTCACTTGTAACTTCTACACATTTCATTTGTTAACTACTCTTGTAATCTCTAGTACGTTCTATCTGTGTATAAATAGAAGAGCATTCTGCCCAAGAGGCAGTCAGTGCTGCGTGTATGTTTGAGTTCTCAATAAACCTGTTCTCAGTTTAAGTGCTGTGTTCATTGACAAGTAATCTTCGAATTCACACCTGTCCCGGTTCCAACGCGACAATATTAAGTGAGGGTTGCTGTTATGGTGAAATACATTCCGCACCAGAATAAGAACTGACATTCCACGATGCAGTATATGGAAAGAGGATTTTTATAATTTATTTTTATTTACATTCCTTTTATGAACATCAGTTTGCTGACGTCATCACCTGAGCAGAACGTAATCAATTCAAACTGTGTCACGGTCTATAGTAGTAAGCCAATGTTGTCAGTTAAGACAAGGCAGCACAACAGTGTGTCTAAGGTGAAAATGACCTTAATAATACAGGAAAATCAATTAAATAGCCGTATTTTTCAGAATCAGATAGACGAATATTAATATCTTGGGTGGTGAATCGAGATGGCGGTGCTGACGATCTTTGGTTGTTAACGAGAGAGAGAGGTATATATTTGGTGACTGATTATGTTAGTGCTGGCTTGGAAGAATTAACCACTAATAAAATAAAATTAAAAAAAAGAGAGAGAGAGAAGCTAATGATTTGTAGAAGATAACTGCTGACATAGATTTATATGAAAGTATTTATATAATCGATAACTGTGAAGTGGAAAGTAATCAATATTTTAAAAGATAATAAACGACGCCGAAATAAGAGAGATGCTAAGCAGACAAGTGTAGTAAAGCTGAACGGAAACAAGTGAAATATTTGTTCACTTATTAAGGCATTATAAACCGCGATACTATTTTGTTAAAAGGTTGTCACCGAGAGTGGTGGGTGAACGGTTAACGTTCTGGCCTTGCATTCGGGAGGACGCGGGTTCGAATCCCCGTCCGGGCATCCATATTTGGGTTTTCCATGGTTTCTCCAAATCACTCCATGCGAATGCCGGGATGCTTCTTTGAAAAAGGCCATGGACGAATTCCTTCCCGTTCCTTGTACCCAGTCCCATCCCGCCTCTATTGACCTTAGCCGTCGACGAGGCGTAAAACAAAAACAAAAAAGGTTGTCTTTGATTGAGTCTCTAACCTCCTTGTTCCGTATCATGTCCACGCTTTTAACTCCTATTTCGCTTCTCAGATAATTCATTTCACTCGTTTCAATGTTGACTGCCATCCCGCAACTTCACTGTCCATGTTTCTGCAGCATAGGTCGGAATAGAAGCATTGCACGCTTGATAAATTAGTTCCTAATTTTTGCTGTGACACATCTTACATTACACAAAGCTATGTATACAATTAAATGTCTAACCTAACCTGTGCCAATATGCCTGGAGGGATTCTTTCTTGGCCAAGAGAAAGACAGGATGGCAGGATGCGTGGTGACAAGTTTTTCCGCTTCTGACGTCATCACTAAGCTGCAGTGGAAAGGGTGGGGGATGCGGGGACGACACGGGAGGTAACTTCATGTGTCTGTGAACACTGCAATTTGTGTTCTGTATGAGAAGGCCCACTTTCATTTTCTTTTCGACCTCAGTCAACTGTGCACCGTGGAAAATAACTTCATGCTTTATTTTCTTTCGTCCCAATACTTCTTTCACTGTGTAGCCTTCTTCTGTCCAAACAATTTTTCTTTGTTTCTGTGCATCCTAATCCTTGGAACTCCACGACCTTTTTTTGAGGAGGAAATTAGACGACTGTCCTCTATTTGCTTACACAATGATTCTCCGCGAAGATGGGTCAGTTGACCCGCAGACATAATAAAAAAAAATTAATTCTAACTGAATTAACAAAAATAAATTAGTAAAAATTGTTCTCATAAAATTCATACTCTACTGGTACTGTATAAGGCTATAAAGGTATAAGCTAAAGTTTCTAAAAACCACGAATATTTCAAAGACCAGCACAACATTTGCTGGATATGATATGACTGCATTGGTTCCATAATAGTCTATTCACTATAAAAGTTTCCAGTCTTATGTCTTATGGGGGCCTTATTAATGATGTAGGTATCAAGATACAAATTGATATGGTTGGTTAATAATTTACACATGAGTAAAAATTGCGCCCATATAACTTAGTGTTTCGTAGGATTATTTTTTACGTTTTACTGATCCTCGGGTTGAAGAAGGTTGAGAAAAACTGGTTTAAATGAATACGGAAAATTGCATAAAACCGTAATCAGAACGGCTCTAGCTGTGCATTTGTTGTGGATCCTCGAGTCGCAATGTTGCAGGATTTGAACGGTTATATTGAGTAATCCTGAACGTGAAAGAACAGAAATGAATGTCCGACTGTGCACGGCATGCGAGATAAAGCCTCTGTAATACTGACGCGCGCTCAATCGTCTTCTCCCTCCCATCATGCTATGCGGCGCGATAAATATTTGTCAACCGCTTGTTGTGACGGTACATGTGAATTGGTACAGCGAAAAATGTAGAACTATTTCTGTAGATGGAAACAAGATTAAAGTTTATTTCACAGTGGTGCGATATGATCAGTAACATGTTGATTGTCCCTGTTGTTTAGAGCAGCGAATGGCTGCCGCAGTTACCTTCAGTTTTGTATTACTTGTATAACTAGAGGAGCTTCTTTTGTCACAAGGGGAGCAATGCGCTTTGGGCATTATGGGACCACTTCGCATTCAAACGACATTTCGACCGCAGAGTCCCTATTTAACAGGATTCGACATTGTAACCCCTCAGGATCTTCCGAAATAACCTCATCACACCTTTCTTTGTTGAGTTCGATGAAGAGAGACACCAACTGGCAGTTTATAGCGGACGTTGTTGACCAATCTGGACACGTGAATTCTTCACTCATAAGAGCAAACAAATGAATTGAAGTTAGCAGCATACTCTTCTCATTGAATAAAAACACAATTAATTCGCTTTAAGTCTAAAACCAGAAGGCCTCACGAATATCGACATTTTCTTCCGGGGCACGCTGTGTATGATTCCCGTTTCTCTGAAACTGTTCTGGCACTGACGTTGACCACTGTGTTGCCAATAACTCTCACCGGCTATCAACACTGAGGAAAGCCAACAAACGAGCACGGCACTGATCGATTTATAAAAGTCGAAAAGCTCTAGTAGTGGTTCATTTCTATTAAACTAGGCAACTAGAAGTCAGACTAGTAAAAGTAACTCTTTCTTGAAGGCAACTAATATCCTGTAGTCGCAGTTCAGTAATTTTGTAATATGTTGACGGTTGTGTATACCATAATTAAGGTAAAACTTATACGGCAAAGTAAAGTTTCTGAAATGTGTACTTGAAATATTAGTATAGCAACGAGTTTTCAATTATGTATGATTTTGTTTCCCAAAACATCATTTCAAAAGGTGTTCCGTCAGTGAAGGACAGACTCAATTTTAGTGATACTCTGTATCATTTACTACAATCACGCACTCTGCAGAGGGGGGAGGGGGGTAAAGAAGAATTTGGCAGTTTGGACAAGCGCAAAGAAGAAATTCTGCGTCTTGGTTTATCTTCCTGGAATGAAAAAGTAAATATGAAGGCTACAGCAATCATATGAAAACAAATGTTAATTGCCTCCTGCCTTCTACAAGCATTCAGTTTCATAAATAGGCGATAGAATTAAAAACTGTACATACGCTTTTTCTGAAATCGTTCTTTCGTAAAGTCTGTAAACCTGACCCGGTAACTTCCGAAAACAGAGAGTAAACAATCAGAACGTCTCTAAAATGTAAAGCCAGCATAGTCTCTTGATGCAGTACTTGTTTTCGATACAAATTTAAAGGAATTAATTTACAAAATTCAGCCAAATTTGAGGAACATAAGATTTCATACATGAAATTCTGACAATCCAGTTGAATTTACGGTTCAGGGAGAACCAAACAAGAGTTGTCTTCTCTGACCCGCGTCAACCCTTCAGTAAAAAATAGCACCCGCGCACATCGGAGGGGAAATTTTCCGCGTGCCCCAATTTGGCGAGCCATCGACCCAAACACTGCACAAAGGACTCCTAATGCGGGAAAACACGCAGCCTTGCACACTAACGACGATACGACACAATGTGTTACTTAAAACGCTCTTTATTCAAAGCTAGAAGTTATCTTGTAAACGAAAGACTGAAAATCTTTACATAGAGAGGAATTTGGTGAAGAGGGGTGGTTGATGAGTGATTCACATAGACGATCAAATAAACAGAAATGGCTTGAAAGAACATTTTACAACACAGACGTCTTAGCATATACGGCCCATTTTTCTTACTAAGCACAACGTTTCGACGGCTTCATTTACAGTATCATCAGGCGATGGCCAGCTACTATGGTAGTTTTTATAAAATACACAGATCACTATAAACTGAAGATAAACGCAAAGGAAGTCATCAAAAGGTTGTGCTTCGAAAGCAAATTCCGTCCAAGACTTCTATGTAACTTCACACCCGGAAAGTATCAGTCTTATAATTTTATTGGTAATTTTCACTTTTTAACATAGTCACTACTTAAAACTATACATTTCTTCGAACGGGAAAACACTTTGTTCATGCTGCCAATGAAGTATTCTGATGCAGGCTACTACCTTTGACCCGCAACCTCACTACATCTTTCACTTCATCGTCCATAATGAAATGAATTCTCTTATTTTTCCATCTTAAATTAGAAGTGCAAATCACAGTAATTACAAGTTGACTAAAGGGCGGTAGAGCGCAAAATGTATGTCACTTTATTTTCAAGTCAGTGAGTTTTCAAATACTACTAGCTCATTTCTAGATACAGTAGTATTAGCGTTTTATGTAGTGCACAACTATCACCGGCGTTACACATCGCCGCGTTCTCCTGCCTTACGTTCCAGAACAAAGCCAAATGAGCTTTTTGTAGATCGTTGTGTTTTAAACTTATTGGACTGCGGTAAATGGAGATCCTAATTTTCCACGCTTTTTGGGCAAAATGATTCCCTTTCTTCGCTGTTAGAAACTGAGTCACTGCACGTTGTTTGCAACACGGTGACGTAGCAGCGTGAATAATGGCTACTGACAAACGACGAGAGAGCGGAATACAGAGATTTAGCATGTTTGTAGTGCAACACCACAGCTACACAAAATTTATAATTATTTATAACTTAATATTTTATAAAAAATAAACTTCAAATCAACATAAGTATATTTTTTATCACAAATTATACATTCTATGCATTTCCATATAATACTGCATATTGACCTTTTTTTTACTACATCCTTCAACATCAAAGAAATGTGGGATGGTTTAACAAGTGAATTATTATTATTATTATTATTATTTTTTTTTTTTTTTTTTTTTGTCGTCAGTCTTTCGACTGGTTTGATGCAATCACCCATCCCTTCCTATCCTGCGCTAACCTCTTCATTTCTACATACCCCTTACAACCCACGTCCTCAATTATCTGCTTCATATACTCTAATCTCTGTGTTCCTCTACAGTTCTTACCTTCGACTGATCCCTCCACTAACAAATTAACCAGTCCAGCATGTCTCAAAATATGACCAACCAGCCTGTCTCTTCTTTCCGTAAGCTTCTTCCATAAACTTCTTTTCTCACCCATCATCTCCAAAACTCGTTCATTTTTTACTTTGTCTGTCCACCTAATTTTCAACATTCTTCTGTAGCACCACATTTCACATTTCAAATGCTACAATTTTCTTTATTTCCGGTATTCCTAAAGTCCATGTTTCGCTACCATAAAGTGCTGTGCTCCACAGATAGAGTTTTAAAAAGTTCTTTCTAATTCCTAGATCAATATTTGAAACTAAAAGGTTTCTCTTTTTCATGAAGGCTCTTTTTGCTAGTGCTATTCTGCTTTTAACATCAATCCTGCTTCGGCCATCAGTTGTAATTTTACTTCCCAAATAACAGAATTCACTTACTTCTCCTATTGCATCCGATCCTATTTTTATATTTAATCTACTAGTATTGGTATCATTTCTGCTACATTTCATCACTTTTGTCTTACTTTGATTTATATTCAGTCCAAAATCTTCCTCCAGTATTTTGTTCATGCCATTCAGTAACTTCTCAATATCCTCAGCTCTCTCTGCTAACAAGACAATGTCATCAGCAAGTCGTAGCATACTGATTTCTTCTCCCTGAAAACTTATGCCACATGGAAATTTTTCTTTGACTTTCTTCATTGCTTCTTCTACATACAAGTTGAATATAAACGGGAATAGACTACAGCCTTGTCTCACACCCTTTTTAACTGATGCATGTCTCTCGTGATTCTCTACTTTTATTATAGCCACTTGATTCTTATATAGTTTGTAGAGTATTCTTCTATCTCGATACTTTAGACCTAAATTACTTAGACCTAAATTACTTACCTAAATACGCACGCGCCAACAAAAAAAACTTTTGCGGAGTTTGTGGCTCCAAAAATTCGAACGACAAACATAAGGCTAAGCCACCGCATAATACCGTACCCGGCACCGCCTTTCAACCGTGGCCCATTCACAGTCCAGCTTGTAGGAGGACCTACAATGATCTGATTTTCCGATGTAGGACTCTTGCAGGACTACGTGTAGGACTATTGGATGATGTTGGACTGCCAGACCAACCAAGATGGGGTTGTTTGGCGCGACGTAGTTACGTATCTAATTTAATTCATTTGTGAAATCATCGCGAGTTTCTCTGTTGAAAGATGAAGCATAAAAAGAACGAATCTGGCAGTATTATCGGGAAGTAAACAATGCTTACACAAAATGTAGCACTCTTTATGAAAAGTATTCTTGTATTGATTTTTAAAACAATATTAAATTCTAAACAATTATAAATTTATTTTTCACCTCCGCCTCCGCATGAGCCTCCATCTGCCCCCGCTAAGATGACCTCCTAAGATGCAAGGGGATGTTGGCTGTATAGTGGTTTAAGACTCGAAACTAGAAACTCCTGTCACTTGTCGCCGCTTCTATACTTTCTTGGATCGTGCGGCAATTGATGTCCTACGCACAAAAAAGTGGAAGGATACGGTGGAAATAACAGACAACCATTTCCAGGAAGCAAAAAAAACGTAGTGAACTAGCGCCCAGCAAACACCTTGCATCATCTCGATACGCCATTGTATTATAAATACAGGCCCGTGGAATCACTTCAGATCAGCAGGTAAGGCCGGCATTACACAGTAAAAGATATTTTATAAAAGATTTTATCATATTTATCTTATAAAAGTCATTTTATGGTATTTTACCAGGCCCATTGCAATACATAAAATTTTTCATCATAGTTGTCTGAAATGAATGAAGTAAACTTGTAGGCTTGTGCAGCCACAATAAATGCAGCAGTCACAATATGTGTTTTATTGAAGGAAAATAACAGAAAAAAAAAAACGTATCTGGGTTAGACTGTGGATTGCAAGACTTGATATGAAAGGAATTCATCAAAGTTTAGTGAAAGATCTGTAATTTGAGGGCAAGACATATTATAAAAATTATGGTCGTGCTGCAGTTTATGTCGAAAAAATTCTTACCGCAATATTTTCAAACAATTGTATATCCGAATTATTACCCCTTAACCTAACGATATTTTACGGGGTAGGTGCCGTGGGTTGTACTCAATTGCTGGTGGCGGATCTACACCATTCTGCAGTATAACACCCGTATTGCTGAGCGCGTTCTCTCTGGTATTATTCCAGAAACCCGTCAAGTACTAGCTTCTTAATCCATTAATTTTCTTTTTCACTTCATCGACAACACAGCCTTCTTTCATAGGACTAATTAACTTCGAAATCTTTGCGTAAGTGTTCCTATTCTTATAGTCTACATGTTTCTGACTGTACAACATTTTCTTCATCTACATCTCCATATACAGTATACTCTGCAATTCACAAAATTGTGGGTGGCAGAGGGTGCTCAGCACTAAAGCTAATCTCTTTGTTGTGCATTCCAATCCCTAATGGTACGAGGGAAAAAAGAATTCATATAAGAATCATTGCGGCACATTATTTCTCTAATCTTATCTTTCCTGTCATTCCGGCTCAAATAGGTTGGTGGACGAAGTATTTCACTACACTCGTGAGCGAAAGTGGGAGTACACATGTTTACCAATAAGTTTAAACGAAACGTGCGTCGTCTATCTACCAGAGACTCCCAGCCTAGTCTACTAATCAGTTCTGTGACGCTTTCATAAGGACTGTAGCAAGCGATCACGAATCGAGCGGCTCTTCTCTATACTTTCGATCAACCCCTTACGAAACGGATCCCAAATGGCACAACAATAGTCCAAATGTGGACGCACAAGAGATTTGTACGCTATCTCCTTTGTTTGTTCATTGCAATTTTTCAAGATTCGACCTATGAATCGCAGCCTAGAATTAGCTCTACCTACTAACGAATTAATGTGTAAGTCCCATTTCATGTTCCTTTGTACTGTTACTCCCAAATATTTCATAGAATCAACCATATCAATAACTGAATTGTTTAACTCGTATTTCTGAACAATTGGATTCTTTTTGTTAGTTATGCTCATTGTCTTGCATTTTTTACAATTTAGCGTAAGTTGCCACTCAGCACACCAAGCCAAAATAATATCCAGATCACGCTGAATTTCTAAGCAATCGGCCAAATTCCTTACTTCCCTATAAATAACCGCATCATCAGCAAACAATCTAGAAAGGCTTTTTCACTTTGTCTCCGAGATCGTTTATATAAATTAAGAAAAGAAGTGGTCTTCTGTTTACACTAAAAAATCCAGATTTTCATGGATTCGGCAGTCCTAACAAAGTTCGGTAACTTTGCTTCCACCATTTTCTTTGTTTACTTTGGCAGCATGATGAAATATTTTATAAAACGTAATGCCAACGTATTACATTTTATAAAAGAAATCTTTTATAAAATATGTCCCATTACACTGAAAAATATTTTATAAAATATCTTTTATCAAAGAGATCTTTGACAAAGATCTTTTACACTGCAATGCCGGCCTAACACAGATTGTGACACTAGCCAGTGCTGTGTGCAGTGTAGCTACACTGTTCTGATTTCTGGTCTCCGACGATCTCGTTTATCACACGAAATGCAGAAATCCTGGAGCGAGAATGCACATTAAGGCCTACTGCTCTCTAGAGCAATCCACAACAGGCGCTTTGCCAAATGGTTCGGAGCCATCACGAACTCATCTCGCAACAGCACAAAAACACACGGAACAGCTTCGGCGCGGGTGTCTTACATAACTGCCACAACCGTATTTACTGGCAGTCATTCAAGAACCTCGGCTAGTTTTTGCGTTCAGGTTCACTTCGAGCTCGACGTTTCTAACTGACATAGTGTAAACAGTCACTGACGCAATGACTGGTCTGTGAAGCACTTCCAAATTAGCTTGGTACAATCGCATCTCGTTGGCGGCATCCCATTGTTACCTTTGTATGTCTTCAGATTTTGACTCCAAAATATACGTTACAAACCGGAATCACGCGAATAACAAATCTGCACAAAGCTTACACATTCTGGAGACAGATGGCGGAGAAAAATCTGACACTGACATCTTTGTAGACAGGATGGTATGGCGTTTTTTTCCCCCGACATCCAGATCATTAGAGGCGGGGGAGAATTGGGTGCAAGGACAAGAATGAATTCAGCGACAGCCTTTTGAAGAAACTATTCCAGCATTCACCTGGAGTGATTTCGGGAAATCATAGAAACGAGATCTGGATTTTAACCCACGTCCTCCCGATTTCCGGGCCTATGAGAAAATATATAAAAAACAGAGATAAATTATTTATTAGTACTTTACTTAAAATCGTAAACTGTCTTCTTCACTGTAAGCAATTTAGGATACAAACGAAGATTCATGTTAGGGTTAAAGGTTATGTATGTGACCATACGTTTAGAGATCACGGCGTATTTTTCATGTAGACAGTAAAAGATTGGCTTTGCATAGTGTTTCAATGAAGTTGCCGAAGTACAAATCGGTTCTTCACGATCAGGACACGAACTGGATATCTCTTTACGTGTAACATCGGAGAATTGTTAGCATTCTATAAATGCAGTAGCACCAAAGACTCGTGTGCGCCAAAGTGAATGTAGGAGGACCGATGTGAATGGTTGATTTTACCCAGTCGCGCGCTGCTTCAACACGTCTCCTTTAGGCGCGATTGTCTCTGTCGGTTTTGTAGCTTATATTAGGTATTTTTTTATGGAGTGATGCTAGTAGCATCGATTCTGCTTTTTTTATGCCCATGTGACATAACATTCTACAAGCGTGGGAGATTTTTTAACTAAATGACCAGTAACTGTGTATTGTTCTATTCTGTCTTAATTCAGTCTGAAACTAGAGAAAGAAGACAATGGCCGACAGTTGGCTGTGGAAAGATTGGATAGTGCACCCTGGGACAATGATGATCTTAAGTCAACTGAGCATATGAATTTGCTGTGCTGTGGTATTTTTTTTTTTTAATGTCAAGTTCATTAGAAACGGAAAAGGACTGGGGCAGGAATTCGTTTAAAGGAACCATTCCATAATTCACCTGAGGTTTTTTAGGGAACTCATGGAAAACCGAAATCTGGGGGGCTAGACTAGGGATTTGAACCCACGTCCTCCCGAATATCAGAACAGAGTGTTGCCACTCACTCACCACGCTCGATTTGCTTAATGGACTTCGTGTTTCAAGGAGGTAGAAAGTTGCAGTCATGTAAGTTATACGTAAGTCACACGTAACCATAGAGGTACTTACTGCTCATAGTAGCTAATAATAAGGTTTCAAAAAGTCTCAGCATTCTTGCTGTGATGTTTTTTTTTTTTTTTAAATCTGCTTATTGTCTCTCTAACAGCGAGGTCTTTAGAGGCGGGAAAGGATGGGGGGCAAGGAATGGGAAGGAATTCGGCCATGGCTTTTTGAAGGAAGCATCCCGGCATTTGCCTGGAGTGATTTGGGAAACCATGGAAAACCCAAATCTGGATGCCCGGACGGGGATTCGAACCGCCGTCCTCCCGAAGGCGAGGCCAGAACGCTAGCCGTTACACCACCACGCTCGGTTCTGTGATGGTGCTCGTGCATCTGCAGAATGCTGCCATCTGTAGAATGTTCTGCATGCTGTCTGTTACAGGATAACGGCGCAAAATTTATTACAAATTTAATGTTTTTATTTAACTCACCCTAGTATAAGCTTCCCGAGAAGACATTTTATAAATTAGTTTGTCACTAGCTCAGCACCATGCATTGCATGGTTAGTCAGGGGTTAATATATATTTTCAGTCGTCCAATTAGATACCACGTTTCAACAAAATCAGCCCAGCCATTTACGAAAATTTACAAAATGTCGCCTCACCCCTCACCCTACTCAGAAGGCAATGCATTAAGACAGATTTACCCCTACAACATTTTTAGACTCCAAATGAGGTACATATGAGCTAAGATTCGTCAAAATCACACCAGTCGTTCGGACATGATGTTGCAATAAACATACAGACAGACGTTAACTTTTATAGATATAGATTAGGGGGCATCCATAAATTACGTGAGGCATTATTCCGGATTTTCGGACCCCCTTCCCCCCCCCCTCTGGTGAGATATGGTCCGTGAGACCCCCTCTAGAAATCGCCCTCGCAACTTTTTGAGACCTTTGTTTTTAGCTCTACAGACCAACAAAGATTTCCAAAACCTCACGTGAGATTTCCGTTAACCCCCCTTCCCCTACGTGAGATTTCGCCGGGCCCACCCCCCCCCATTTCACCTCACGTAATTTGTAATTTATGGACGCCCTCTTACGACTTAGGTTAGAGTAATCTGAATCCCCCGAAGAACTTTATGGCCACAGCAATTTGCAACGCACATTTTCATGAGAACACCCCCGAACTGAGCCTACAGAGGTATTCACGTCAAAGGGAGAAAATACGCGACCACGGAACGCGATGATTTGTCGTATGGGGGAGGAATTTAATGCGGCGCTGAGTGGTCTAATGGAGATGGCGTCCCATTCCGCAGACTGCCAATCCCGTTGTGCGGAACCTCGCTCATTAAGCCCGGACGTCCGGGCTCCAAACTTCCCCTTCCTGTAACCACTCCACGCTGGACCCGTGCGACTCTTTTCCCCACCGGGTATCGATTTTTCTAAGCGGGAAACACTTCTGCCGTTCAAAAAAACTCGAGTTAACGACCGCGACAGTAGGCCCAGCTTTCTCCCCAACAGAGACTGAAAATTATTCTGTCGGCATACTTATCACAACCATTACAGTTTTCAAGACAGTTTTCCGCTAAACAAAAACAAACAAACACAACAAAACTTGCACGTTTTGTAGCGAATGGCGACACCAACTTCTCTCCCTCAGCAAGTATTATGCTTTTACGCTTTTCACATGTAGATGCCGAACTTCGCACCAATACTATGAGCAGTAAGACATTATTAGAAATAATAAAACGTCACACATATCAATATTTTATTTATTTATTTAACTGTACATTCAGATAGTTCGTTTACTAGAGTCAATAACGAACCGTTAATTCACAATACTATAATAATATTTTCTAATTAGTACATTCTTAAGAACATAAAATCGTATATACTACGTACATGGCATAATGATATACTTTTACTACTACACGTTACCACTAATTACTAATACCGTTACACAATGAAACTTAAGAACTAAAAAACCGAATTTTCAGCAGTAAAGTTCATTCACAAATCTAAAACTCAAAGCTACCAAGCCCTGTGGGTGAACCGTAAATCACACTGGTCTGGCATTCGGGCTCAAATCCCGTTGTTGTTGCTTTAGGGCGCGTCAACGACTGCGTTATTAGTGCTCACGTCCCCAACCAGCTATACATATTTTAGTTTATCATAGTTACCCAAAATAATTACAAGCGAATGCCGGAATAATTTCTTCAAAAGGCCTCTCCTTGTCTAGAGACCTTTTCCGCTTCTAATGACCTAGATGTCGAGATGAGGCATAAAGCCCTAACGGGAAAAAAACGACTGAGCACTGTCGAAATAATTTGTTCCGAAACAAAGATTTTTCGTTTTCAAATAGTTTGAGGAGCTTATAAAATACAACGAAGCTAAAGTCTTCTTTTATATTCATATATAAATGAATATTTAGCTGTTAGAACATATACATTTTTTCCTTGACAGCATCAAAGAGACAATTTTTAATATTCTCTGAACCAAAAAGAAATCCTTTCCCCTTTAAAATTTACAACCCCCTCCCGTTTTGAAATACCAATAAAAAGACGTCACACTGGTTGTTACGAACACGTGTCTAGCGGAGCGGTGGTCTACGATGACAGGTAGCAGAAGGTACAGCAATTAAAAACCGCCACGGGCCCTACACGTGGCGAGGGGATGTGGTGGGGGAAAGTGTTGGAGAAGTGGGGGGGGGGGGAAAGGTGTTCGCATTAGGTCCACAGGCAACGATACAAGCAGGCAGGCGCGGGACTCGTGTTACATAAAAAGTATTAAAAATCAATTCGTCGCGTGCAGATTCCGCTGATTGTTTACGCTACCAGTTTCCAGTGACATACACGTTCCAGTCAGTAGTGAAGCAAACAAGACAGTAAGAGCTAGCCGAGGTTGAAAAGCCATTTCAGAAACAGCAGAACCAAAGCACATCCGTGGAGTTAGTTCTGAGTTGGGTGGATTATTAAACCAACAAGAAGCGAAATAGAACTGTGTTCATTCTAGCGGAACTGAAGCATTACTGACAGTTGTTTTGTTTTGCATTTACTTGAATTTACAATCAATATACCAATTCATTTATAATAACTTTGTTATTTGCCATGTCCTACAGTTGTTGCATAAATGTTTTAAATTTAACACCGTCTATTAACAATAGTTTTGTTAATATTCCAGACATGTTTCGTCCTTTAGGTGTGTGGCATCGTCAGTGGGAAGATTGTTGTAGCTATCACATGCCAGTCCCGAACAGCTGTCTCTGGACTGGTATTAAATTCCAAAATTAAGCATTAAACTGTAATCTTTATCTACACATCACTGTTAATAGTACTTGCTGACCCAGCGTGGTGGGTGAGCAGTAACGCTCTGGCCTCGCATTCGGAAGAACGCGGGTTCGAATCCTCGTCCGGGCATCCAGATTTGGGTTTTCCATGGTTTGACCAAATCACTCCAGGCGAATGCCGGGATGTTACCTTCAATAGGTCATTGCCGAATTCCTTCCAGTTCCTTGCTTCCCATCCTTTTCCGCCTCTAATGATCTCAACGTCGACAAGGCGTAAAGCCAAAGCAAAAAAAAAAAAAAAATAGTATTTGCTGTTTTTCTTGTTAAACCTGCACTTTCACCTGGTTTCAACTACTGATCTCTGAATACACCTCTAAGAATATGGAGCTATGTAGACAAGTGAGAAAAAAAAAAAGACGGTTTAATCAGAGAACGCAGGAATCTACAGGACAGTAAAATTATTAAAAGTAAGGTAAGATTATCTTCATGCGGATTTCTGGTGCCATCAAACTGCGAGATCCGAACTTCACATTCAATCACAGCAAGTATCTTATGTACAGATGTCATATGTAAACATGTGATTCGCCTGTGCTATCTGTCGAGGTGCTCTGAAAGATGATAACTATGCCACAGCTTTTCACAAGCCAAGCAACCCGATAAGCATCGTTGCTACGCGTATTGGCCTGGTAATGTGCGAACTTGGTACTGCAGAGTATTTGTAGTTTGTTCATGTCCTCGCAACCGGTTTCAGATAGACTTGGCTGCCAGTCAAAACCTGTGCCATGGCTGCGCTTCGCTACCATGCTCAAGCTCAATGTCAGGGTCACTGCATGCGGCGTAGGACCCAAGGCGACACGTTCAATAAAACATAAGTAGCGAAGTTACTATCAGATTGCCTCAAAAACTTCTGATTCTTAAACTCTATAAATAATTATAATGTGCAGATATTTTTGGTTTGAAATATATCTACGGAATCTACTTGTACGAAAACAGATCGTTACGAAATGATGAGAAGATTATGAAAGCTCATTACTCAGCAAAAAATAATCGTGACTACCAGTTAAAGTTAAGGTCTGATTGGTTACCTTACGCACCACCTACCCAGGACCATTACTGAACCGAAGTCCATAGAGGTTTGAGATTTTATCCAGAACTTTGGTGCACAATCTGGAATTTGGAATCGAACGTTACTTGAAAACATGTTTTTAAATGTTTTCAATATTTTTAAGGAACCATTAAGTAATTAAGTTGTTTCTTTCGAGCTTAAATTCTTTGTCTTTGATTTTTATAATCCATCTCGATAAATTTCGGAAAATTAATTCGTTTAAAAAATCACTATTATTAATTTTTTAATAAAAAGATATGACAATTTTAAGTGAATTTGACTCAATATACGATCTTTGTACGAAACACTCAGCACGCACGTGGCGTATTTTTTATACAGGTTTTCGTTCCATAGATAAGCCTTTTCTCAGTACTTCGCCTCCCGAGTTATCTACAAAAACAAATCCTTCTAACTATGAAACTCCCACTGATTTGTGTACATAAAACGTTTCACTGTTTGAGATGACATCTGTGGCACTGCTGAAGCAAGTCGTGCGATGGCGTTAGATATCTGTCTGAACCTGTTGAATACTTCAGTTCGAGTTTGGGACGTCAGATAACAGGATTATCATATTTATCTCGGGTCGATGAACGATTGTCACTCACATCGCTAGACACTAGTTCTACTTTGTTCCTAATTTAATTTAATTGCGATGGAGTCCACGATCCGGTGGCAATTTCCCTACAAACCCATTTTTTCCCATTTTCCTGTACCCACATACTTTTTCAGTCTACAAATTTCAACTTAAATCTTTTTGCCGTTTTTGGTAAATTATTCTTCAATTATATTGGTAATTTATTCCAATCCCTGACCCCCTTACCTGCGAAAGAAAATCTTTCCACACCCTTGTTCCTGAAATAGAGTGCTAGCTTGTGGTCATGGTCATCTCTTCCCTTCCATGGATTACTTTTATTTCTTACACCAATATCTTTCCATGCCTCATTACCAATATACGCCTTGTAAACTCCCATGCTGCTACATTCGAGAATTACAACACCAATGGCACTAAGAAGCTTTGAGGATAATGTCTTGTATATAACTGTGACGTTAAGTGTGCAATTTAGTCCGTAGCAGAGGATTTTTAAGCGATCATACGCCTCTATATTCACATTTCGTAAGGCAAAACTAAAATGTTATGGGGGTGTTAAGAGAATCGGGGAGTAGAGAGTACCAATGAAATGAAGATGCAAGGTAAACGGTTCAGAGGGAATACGAAGGGACAGATGGCTGAGAGAAGTGGAGGAAGGTGTGCTGAAGAGTGGATAGGAGAGGACTGGACCAAGGTGTTGGGAAGAGAGATGAAAATGGAGATGCCAATGTTTAAAGCAAACGCGGCCAGTAGCTGGAGGATTATTTGTATGAATCTGCGATATATTTTATTTTGGAAGCCTCCATTTACATGAATGACTGATTGCTGAATTTAACAAAATTTACTTTGTTTGTTTTACAAAATGTCCTATTTGCGAGCTATAAAAAATAATACTTCTATGTGTACCATTTCTGTTTAAAATATTGATATCAAAACATCTGATACTAAGTGACTACAGTCCAGAATAAATTTATCGTGTAGCGCTTAAAGTAGTAACAGTGTTGGTCTTTTTTCCTAGAGCCTATGATATCTGTTAACTAGAGACTGTCTCCCAGGACAGTTTAGAGAAGAACAAAGCGAGCCGGGCAGGAAACACGGGGCGTCCTCTCCCCCCACTCCTGGCCCCTTGCGTAACGGCCGACGCTACGGCAGGCGTGTACCTGGCAGCCAGCTCAAATACAAGAGGTGAAGCTAGCCCCAACTTACCATGCGATGTCAACGCGCTAGTTCGCAGTGTATGATTCCTTTTCCAAAGGGAGAACTAAGCCCTGCTGGTGCCGCTACGATGTCTCCAGTCTCTCAAAGGCTCCTAGCTACGAAATGAAATAGTTTCAGACTTCAAATTTACACACGATATGCGTTTCGATGATCCAAAACCGCATTTAAAACTTCTAAGATGTTTCATAGAAATCAATGGTGTCAGTTTTTTTTTTTTTTTTTTTCAGCCCAGCCATATGAGATATCGACTTTTGGAGCTAAGCAATTACAGGACTCAGATATTTCTTTTTTCAACATTTTTTCTACTGGAAAATGTAAACATGAATGACTGCAAAGTCGTAGATTTGGATCATTTTTATTATCGGATCTATCTAAAAAAACGATACTACCCAAAAACTTAAAATTTGTCCCCAATATCGACTAAGCCCTTTATTTAAAGGAAGACACTTTCATTTAACATACTTTGAAAGAAGTGTGAAAAAAATCAAACGTTTTTATTTTGAGGTTACTTTGTCGTATATTAATATAATTTATTTCAAATTCTCTAAATTTAGAATGAATTGCATTCGAAAGTACATATAACAATGACTAACAACCAGTGGCGGATCCAGGGGGGGGGGCTAGGGGGCTGAAGCCCCCCCCCCCCCCAAAAAACCACCAAGGTCACCCCAGACGACATGGATTTTGGAGACTTTTTTTTGCTCTACTGTTTGTATGAGGGCGGCAATCTGGAATAATGAGATTTCTGTCGGTACCCCGCCCGAGTCAAGCCCCCCCCCCCCCAAACCAAATCCTACCCACCCCCCAAACAAAAATCCTGGATCCGCCACTGCTAACAACGGTCAGCCATCATGTCATATAAGCATTTCATTGGAATGATTCAGTAATCGGGTGCATGGATTCAACACGTGCTCGGGCGATGTTAGCGTATTAAATCAAGGGTGTCTACCAGGGTAGTAACGGAAATAGAATACAAAACCATTCTGTGTATGGGCTGTTTGGCTTAGTATGAGATCTTTATTGTTGGTATCAAATACAGAATTTGGAGGGGATACAAGTGAGGGAAGCCAGATTTGTTAATGGAAATCACGCCAAAACAGTCAATAACTGATACGATAACGGAATTGGGTATCGAATCTTGGGAATACAGGAGGCGGGTGAAGAGAATGGCCGGAGTTTATGAAGTATACGTTGGTAATGTGATCTTGGTGGATATCGGGAGAAGAATTAGAAGTAATATGTCTAAGGAAAAGATTACCACAAGCACAATCATACGGGACGGAAAATTTTTATTTTCAGGTAATGGAATCAAGAGTTGGAATAAATTATCAAAGGAGGTGCTAAAAAGTTTTCCTCTAAAAGTATAAGAATTTAAAGGAAAAACATTCAAGCAAATAATCAGTAGATGTATAGATAAATTTTCACCCAGTCATAAGCTCTATCGCAATTAATAAATAATAAAAATGCCATATGTTTCGAAGATATTACATCACCTACGCGACAGGAAATAGTCCTACCGATATCGTTGACAGAACCGAAAATTGCATAAAGAACCACTTTCATAAACTAGATGTCTTGGTGCGAGTGAACTTGATAATACTGTAGCTATATTCTCTTCCTTGTAATTAGTTTATGTGATCCCTGCGCTAGAGATACACTTATTATTGAGGAAAATAATAATGTCAAGATGGAAGTGTGTTCACAAGAGGTTGGCTACCACACAAAGTTATATTATCTTTGGTTAAGACAGCCTACGCAGAAGAAAGTAATTCCGCGGTCTGCATTATTTCTACGGCCTCTAGGAATCCGTTCATGACACAAAATTAGATGTGGTCGCAATTTATCTAACGAATAGTCACAATGCAACGTAATGCAAGCTTGGTAGTTGCAGGCTACTACGATATGATAACGAAGAGATGAATTAATCAAAGACTCAAGGGCGCGATTGGGGGTGAGAGCTACGGCATCTATCATATGACAATCAATATCAAATACAGGCCCCTGTCTTTGGAGATACATACAGTAATTTTCATCTCCAAATCATTCATTGTGTTTATGGATTAATTACGACAAAGCCGGGGGCGGATCTAGGAATTTTCCGAGCCGGCCCCATCGAACATAATTTCACGCCCTCATGGTCGCCGCGCCAAGTGTCGCCACCGCCCGAGACAGTAGTGGAGCTAAAATAAAAAAAAAGGTCGCCACGAAGTAAATTTGCCGCCCCCCTGAAGTTGCCGCCCGGGGAGAGTGCTCCGGTTTGACCCCTCCCTCCAGATCCAGCACTGAACAAAGCTCAAATACACACAATCTACATAAGCACTACGTATTATAGCTAAAGTGGCTGAAGTGTTTCTATATAAAAAACGGATGACAAGATTAATCACACTTGTACTTGAGTCACTCAATTTATTTTGCGTTAATTTAATTGTTACTTTAAAAATAGTCTCAATTTTTCGGCGGACTGTTAGAACGATTGACGGATCTTGTCGGAGAAACGTAACCGATTTAAAAAACGATATTAAAATCATCAATCGAAGAGCACTAGTGAGTTATTCCTCTGTGCTGCCAACTTTTCATCTACGGCGATCTCGAAGAAAGTTATAAAATTTTCAAAGTAATACTATTGATACTGTCTGTTAAGTGTTATTACGTTGACAGATCTGGGGATATTGTTGGCCACGGGAGTACCACAACATCAGGCAGACAGTTCATAGATACACTTGACGTGTGTGGACGAATATTAAAAACTGGCGATACATTGGACTGCTGACTAATGGCGTCGCTGACTAATGAATCACTGTTCTGCACTACGTCGGCTGACCATCGTCGGCGAGTATCGGCGACCAGGGGAGAGGTTCCATTCTTCCAATGTTTTGTAGAGACACAGCGGTGTTACTACTGGCGCCGTGGTGTGGAGAGCCATCGGGTATGACTTCAGGTCACGGCTGGTAGTGATTGAGGGAACTCTGGCGGCACTACGGTACAACACCGACATCCTGCGTCTTCATCCATTAACTTTCGTGCGACGGTATCGTGGTCCCATTTTCCAACAGGACAATGCTCGTCCACACACGGCAAGTGTCTCTGTAACTGTCTGTGTGATGCTGAGGCACTCCCATGGCCATCAAGATCCCCAGATCTGTCCTGGTAGAACATTTGTGGGACTAGCTCTGACGTCAACTCCATGCCAGTACCAGTATATAAAGGACCAGTTACAACAGTTCTGGGGTAACATGCCTCCGGAGAGGATACAACGGATTCTTTGTAAATTTGACTCGACTTTGTAATCACTGAAATAACATCCTACACCCTCTCAACCAGTGAACTTTGATTTTGTTTCCTCCTCCCATTCTTGGTGCTTCAATTTTTTTTATCTGGCAGTCTATATACAGGGTGTTACAAAAAGGTACGGCCAAACTTTCAGGAAACATTCCTCACACACAAACAAAGAAAATATGTTATGTGGACATGTGTCCGGAAACGCTTACTTTCCATGTTAGAGCTCATTTTATTACTTCTCTTCAAATCACATTAAACATGGAATGGAAACATACAGCAACAGAATGTACCAGCGTGACTTCAAACACTTTGTTACAGGAAATGTTCAAAATGTCCTCCGTTAGCGAGGATACATGCATCCACCCTCCGTCGCATGGAATTCCTGATGCGCTGATGCAGCCCTGGAGAATGGCGTATTGTATCACAGCCGTCCACAATACGAACACGAAGAGTCTCTATCTTCCTGCAATCGGGCCAACTGGCGGTGAATCGAGGAAGTACAGTACATACTAACGAAACTAAAATGAGCTCTAACATGGAAAGTAAGCATTTCCGGACACATGTCCACATAACATATTTTCTTTGTTTGTGTGTGAGGAATGTTTCCTGAAAGTTTGGCCGTACCTTTTTGTAACACCCTGTATACATCGGACCTTAAGGCTGGTCGACGTCGAGGTCATTAGAGCCGGGAAGGGATGGAGGGCATTCATCGGGAAGGGATTCGGCTATGCCTTTTTGAAGGAATAATCCCGTCATTCACCTCCTTTGATTTCGCCAAACCAAGGAAAACCGATATTTTGATGGCCGGATAGGGATATGAAGCCGCTTCCTCGATTATGCCTGGCTCGAGATTTGTTTTTATCACACAATGCGCAAATGACCTACATGTCGGCGCGGTATAAAGCGCTAACTACAACACGATAGGCGATGATAGATTGTCGAAAATGTCCGTAATTTCTCAACCGTAAGGCACATGGGTCTGCATTTTCGACGCACGCAAAACAAATTATCCCTGCTCTAATCGCATCAGGGACCAAGACCGAAGCGACGAATCGATAAAGGCGGGCCCGGGTCACGCAAATGCGTCGTTTCTCCCTGCAGTGATCAGGCGCGTTCTGAATATTACCGTGCTGAAACAAAGCCTGTGCTTTGTGAGACTGAAAAAGATGTCATAAGAATCCAGTGGCTGTTTGTAGAAAGTCACGCTATCCCAATTATCGACAAGTTTAAAATTTTGTAGTTTGCTGATAGCGTTGTCACCTAACATAGAGGTCGATAACTATTCAGACCACTATATTTTCCTAAAACTGTCGTGTGGAACTTTTATTTTTTTTACTTATTTGGCATCACGGATCAAACTATAAAGTCATCATAACTGGCAATAATAAACACTAGCAATTTGCTGCATTACTTTGAGAAGGTACTCAAATTTGCATTCAGATACACAACTGACTGATATTCTAAACACTTTTTAAGTGTAAATTAACTGGAGTCTAAACGGGAAGGTTTTAAAATCCTTCATGTATTAGATGGAGTGATGAGCGGATGTACCAGGAAAGTGACGGGATTAGTTTACCAAATCTTTGTCAGACCACTGACTGAATATGATATGGTATTTGGGGAAACCATGGAAAACCCAAATCTGGATGCCCGGACGGAGATTCGAACCCGCGTCCTCCCGAATGCGAGGCCAGAACAGGAGTTAAGGATATTGGCACGCACGTGGAATGAAAAAGCTTGCACTTGATTTTCGGACGTGAGGGAGTATCAAAAGTTTTCCTTTGTAGGTAAGAGATCCTAGTTCGCGAAATTATCGAAGAAAATGCTAAATAATATAACTGAGGCACTGAGCAGTTTATTATTTAAAAAGTATAATTCTGAAGCAAAAATTGTCACCAGAACTTATGTTCCATCGTAATTACATCAACTTTGTAACATCTTAATTGATAGAACATTATTTTTAAACTAAATTCTGTAATTGTTTTCACTGAACCATCAATTATTCGATATCTTTTCTGCATACTGAAATTTTCAAGCTGTTTTATCCTTGACCATCGTTATTCTTGAAAGTGGGCTAATACAATACAGTCTTCAATTATAGTTTGTTCGAAGCAGACCCCGCAGGTAGCTAGCTGACGGTTAATCCCAGAACAAACAGGTAATTTTTTAAGTATTTAAACTAATTGTTGATTACTACAGAGTTTGATTTGACCATGTGAGTCGAATTGTTCGAATCCCTGTGTTTGTCCGAATTTTTGCAGCCACTTATAAACTATCTCCGACAAAGCTTTGCTCTGTTTATGAGAAAATACGCTATGAAGCTCTGTAATTCGGTTGCCTCGTTTAACGATAGTTCTCTTTTATTAGATTACGTTACTGAGATAATGGAAGTGGAAAACTAGGAAAATCTGAACTGGAAACTGCTTCGATGCGGGAACTGCAGACTGTAGGCTGTGGCCGCCAGGGGGCCTTTAATGCTGCCGACCTTGAGAGTACATCAAATAAACTGTTTGCTTTTCTATCAGCGACCGTTTTCCCCGGGGCATGTTTACGGCCGACCCTCACTATTTTCGGCTGCTCCGAGGCGTTCAGACATCGCCAAACACACACAGGAGTGTGTCATCTCCTCAAATTCCGACCAAAGATCACTTGTTCCTAGATAATACAGTCCTGTTGGACGTCAGGGAAGATGATTAGTCCACTTTCAGATGGCCCCGGCGGGATTACCAGGTTAGTTTAAAACGGTAACAAACTGTCACCAGTCCATTATGATCGTACGATATTATTTTTTTCAGATCATACCCAAAGAAACTTCTGAGCTGATTTTAAATTCCAATTTTTTTAAAGGATTTTTGCTTATGGGTTTATGGCTAGTCAACGGCGAGGCCATTAGAGGCGGGAAAAGACTGGACAAGAACGCGAAAGAATTCGGCCATGGCCTTTTGAAGGAACCATACCGCCATCCTCCTGGAGTGATTTCGTAAAACCATGGAAAACCGAAATCTGGATGGCCGGACAGGGATTCGAACCTCTGTCCTCCAGAATATGAGGCCAGAGCGTCACCGCTCACACACTACGCTCAGTAAATTCCCAAAATTATGGAGTGTGTTGATACAGTTCTTCCTCATTCGAGACTTTTATCATCAACATTCTAATACCTAGCAACGTGAGTGATTTCTTTCATGCTGGAACTGAATCTGTTGTCATTAGCCGTAATAAATAAAAAATGTTGTATATTAGTCAAATTTCCCAACTCAATAAAACTAATAAGTGTTACGTAAGTCACATTTCAGCGGTCTGGTAGTTCATTAGATAAGGCACTGAACTTCAAAATTAAAGCTTATATAATTGAATATGTCATAAGAATGCGTTTAAAAACCATTCTAGATGCACTTCCGTTCGGATGATTCGACGAAAATGTTATGGCTGATGAGAATTAATATCAGTAGTAAAAGCGGTTAATGATTTTGTCAACAGCACACGACGCTGATTTTAGTCATCACAAATGACGCAGGGTGAGCGTAAGGGCGGAGAAAATTTTGAGCAACGTTGCAAACTTCAGCAACTTACTCAAATTGCAATGCAGAAGACCATTGATGCAACAGAAAAGTAACATCACTATGAACAGTGGTGCATAACCATATCAGTATTAACCAATCAGTCAAACACATACGAATGAAATTATCCGACTTCGTTAGGCTCTCTCTCGGTTAGTTTATGAATAAAAAATAGATGCCTTTCATAACAAATAAAATAAGGCGAAACATGAACTCCTGCGTGTAAAATCGTGGATAAAAATATATCTGCAACAGATACTCATTCACATATGTTACTCCCTGTCATTTAGGTTGAGAGTTGGGGCCGGGTCGTAAATCTGTTGTCGAGGCATGTTATTGGGAAGCGACCATTTCCTGTTACACAACAGATTTACGGCTTTTCTTCTGGCTCCAGACCGAAAAAAAGAAGTCTCTTAAATTGGGATCAGTCATAACTACATAAATCACCGGGTGCGCTGCCAATCCGCCTGAACGCAGTCAAATTTACAAGATAAAATCATAAGCTATCATACAAACGGCGTTTTTTCACCCCCTCGAAAATTGATGGAAAATGCTTAGCCTGAAATCTGGATAGATTTCTAATTGGGTATAATGCAGACGAACACATCGATACCGCACGGAGGGAATATCTTTGTAAAAGAAATATTTAAATGCCATGTACCCATAGTGCACTACCATACTGCAGCAATGGTCTTATCATCCACATTTTATTGCCAGCATGAATGTTACATTTTCTACGTTCCTTATTAACTCCGATCTCGTTTCGGTAAAGTCACGATCATATAGCTGGAGTTCCACACGACTTACCGTTAGATTATCATAGCTATGGGAGGAAAGAATATGTAGTCACCTGCCCGGGAGCTTTGCAACTTTTATATAAACTTACGGTTTGTATTAAAACGCAGCAGTCAAATTAGTCAGATAGCAGTTCCCACAACATTGGACTTCAGTCATGACACAAAGCTCAAACCCTGCCACCACGAGCGTATCGGCCAATTTGACTACAGTTCTCAGTTGGTTTGACGTATATTCTATGTCAACGGTAGTATTGTTGGCAATTTCATCCCAAAAAGAAACGACATTTATATAAAACACAGCAGACGTCAGCGCCAAGCTTGATGTTCGTTTAAAGATATCGA
Source organism: Vandiemenella viatica (assembly GCA_031002005.1). Taxonomy (NCBI): domain Eukaryota; kingdom Metazoa; phylum Arthropoda; class Insecta; order Orthoptera; family Morabidae; genus Vandiemenella; species Vandiemenella viatica. The sequence goes on from CM061919.1 coordinate 239,644,002, forward strand.
TACTCGCATACGTTAGCAAACAACATACTTAATAACAACAGCTAAAATTTGCCGCACACACGTTGTCAGTAACACAATGCAGCTATTACCTTAGTGTGTATGGATGGTGGGCTTCTGTAAATGCGAACTCGGGGTATTTGACCCTGATGTTAGTAATACTTGTCCAGCTCTGTTTCGGAAACCTAAACTTGGAAAGTAGAACTGTATACTTTGAACCAAAGAAATTTGCAACACAGGATTGTGAATAATAGGTGGCTGTGAGCGAAAAGTGTAATTTTTGTTATAATACTTTTTTAACGTAAACAGTAAAAAGCTGCATGAGAAAGACACTTATACTGGAGAGTGGATAGGTTACTCAAGCAAGTACTCACAATAAAATAGGTTAGTTTGAAGACATTAAACATTTCTGTCAAAATTTAACCTCTGTTGTCTACATAAGGCTCGTTATCTGGGAATCGCTATTACAGTCTCGAATTGTCACAGTAAAAAAAACTTATTTTATAACCGTGCTGAGTTTAACACTTCATTACATCTGTATTTTCGCGTCGACCATAACAACATTTACTGAATCTCTGCGACCAGAGAGAAAGATCGGAAAACATATATGACAGTTTTATAAGCACTTGCTCCACAAATATTTTAAAAGGTATAGTGGACCTACGGTTACGAAAAACAATATATGACTTTTTGGTACACAAAGGTTAAGGCTCGTGTCGTCGTAATGACCTGGTAACAGGGTTTTCAGTGGCTGCGCAATCCGCCCCTATCGTGGCCGCCTTTTTAATACACGCAATACTGATGGCGGAATAAGAGCAACTTTCTCAAAAATATCATAGCTACAAAACTACATTTGTATAACCCACACGTTTTTTCCATGAAACAATAAGGACTGCTCATTTTTTCCTACGTTTTAACCAAATATAACAATGAACCTGGTCTGAACTTCCCTTACAAGAGTTTGGTAATTACTTTCGGTTACTTAAAGTAGCGAAGTTGAAGTATATACATAACAATGAAGAAACTATTGTGACATAATTTAAGCCGCTGCTTCCTGCACAGTGTTATTACTGTAAAATAAGAAACTACTACGCTCTACAACCATACAAAAAATCTCATATTATTCTCGCAGACAAGGACGTGAAATCTAAAATGAACATGTTGAATTCGTTGCAGTCAGTTCTTGGCACAATCATTTCCTCTCTTTCGTAAGGTTATCAACCTGTAAATTACATGTTCTCAGCACCAAGTTCCTCACACGGCAATGGCAAAATGTAAATCTTCATATCCGACAAATACGTAGAAGTTACAACTGTTATTATCTTTAACTGCGTCGTAGCTTATATCCCGTGGCAACTTTGCATTATGCGTATTTTTACTTTAACTTCTCTCTCTGTGAGATGTGAATTGTTCTGTAGATCCCTCGGTAACATTCCACACGAATACCCAGAAAGGCGCAGGCTTGGTAGCATTCCCCCTCGCAAGACGTAATTGACCCAAATCTGTTCTTAACAATCTTCAATGACCTCGAGAAGATTGTTCTACTTAGACGACACCGGCTTGTCAATGGCTTTCTAGGGAACTAAGATGTCAAACCAACTCACACGTTCCTTCCCACACGAATATACCAATCGAGAATAGGTTCAGCATAAAAAATAAGCATACGTTTGCTGAGCAAACACAAACATTTACACAACGTTTAAAAACCGATTGTTAATGCATGATTTCGAAAGATAAACAAAAAAAAAAAAAGTATAACATAGAAGCAAAAATTTGAATGCTGCTTCCCATAATTCTTCTTCTATGTAACGTGGGTATGTATAATGTCGAAATTGTGTACTAAATTGAATAAGAACGTATAGCCACAAAAATAACATACTATTTGGGAAGTTAATTTTGCCAGAAAAACGAAAGAAAATAGGTGTATTCAGAAAGTTATTTGCCAAAAAACAAACAGTTTTTTGTATAATTGTTGTAAAATCAACATTAAGACCACTAATGGTTGCCGTAGGCAACAACTATATTATTATTAATGACTCCTTCACTTCGTTCAAGATATTGATGCCACGGTTTTCCGCAGTCTGTTATTTCATTCAAACCAAAGTTACCGAGCGTGGTGGGTGAACGGTTAACGTTCTGGCTTCGCATTCGGGAGGACGCGGGTTCGAATACCCGTCCGAGCATCCACATTTGGGTTTTCCATGGTTTCTCCAAATCACTCCAGGCGAATGCTGGAATGCTTCCTTCAAAAATGCCATGGCCGAATTCCTTCCCGTTCCTTGTCCCCAGTCCCGTCCCGCCTCTAATGACCTTAGCCGTCGACGAGGCGTAAAGCAATAAGTAATAATAATAATAATAATAAAGTTTACCTGCATTATTTCATTATGTTTTACTTATTGTCATTAGCACGACGGATAAATTCGTTTCACTGAATAATCGACAGCCATGTTGATTTTAATATTGTACCACGTTTAGGACTTAAAGCCATATTGCTCGATATTTCTAGACAAGAATCGGTAGGTGACATAAAGATAGCGTCAAATGGCGATGAAATGCAATACGAAGGAATTTTTACTTAAAAAACACAAAATATTTCAAATATACCATCATGTTCATCGTTCGCTGAACCTTATCAAATTTCCGAAAACGCATTTGGATATTCGTTTGTCCTTCGAAGTGATGTTTTTTTTCCTTATTGCTTTACGCCTTGTCGACTGCTAAGGTCATTAGAAGCGGCACGGGACTGGGGACAGGGAACGGGAAGGAATTCGGCCATCGCCATTTTGAAGGAAGCATCCCGACATTCGCCTGGAGTGATTTGGGGAAACCGTGGAAAACCCAAATCTGGATGCCCGGACGAGGATTCGAACCCGCGTCATCCCGAATGCGAGGTCAGAACGTTAACCGTTCACCCACCACTCTCGGTCTCTTCGAACAGAAATAATACAATTTTACGCAACTATACCCTCACGATATTGAATATAACGATTTTAACATAGTGGTAAAGCAAATCTATGTTACTTCAACATGCCGCTAAATTGCTAATTTGGCAAAGCAGATATACACAAAAGTTTACAGCGAAAGTTTGAAAGGGAAACAACAGTCAATGTATTGCTATTATACAGTAGTATCTTAAATGTGGGGAAAAAATGTATATGGTCAGTAGGTAGGAGAAGAGAGAGCTAAAATTTTAACCGTTACTCGATGACGTCATAGAGGTGGGGTGGGGACCTCCCTCCCCTCCCCGCCGCGCCGCCACCAGATGGCAGCACAAACCTCAATCTGTGCATGACGTCATAGCTCGCCCATCACACCAGTCAGTTCCCGGCCGACACTCGTCTAGTGCAGTTCACTATGGCTAGTATGGTGCTCCTGTTTTCTGCAAGCTACAAGTTAAACAGCAGTGACACCAAGCGGCTCACTGTTGGTTTGTCACCTAAACTGGGATTTAAACCAGTAGTTGTACTCGAAAAAGTTGGGTACAATAAAGTCACTCTCACACATGAAGAGTGGGATGTGTTGAGAACACAGATCCATACAATTGGTAGCTTCTTCAACAACGGTGAACATCTGCAAACGAGTGTATTACTTGGTGACCACACCATCTCATCCCGAACAGTGTCTGGAGCGAAAACTATATGGTTTTTCAACAATGCTGTTCCTACCTACGGGGTGTTTCTCGGCGAATCAACCTGGAACATCTTGGTCGACACCATCCCTGCAGTGAGCAGAACCATCAACACCATGAAGTCCTGGAGTTATCAAGCTAGTAAGTACTACAACGAGTTTGTGAACACGTTATCAGTGAAAGTGAATAGTGAATATCCCCGTTGTTCTGTGCAGGATCTGATAGATATGCATATTGATAATGTACATGTCAATGAGGTGTCATACAACCCTTGTTCAACACTAGACTATGAATGTTTAAAGCTGGAAATAATGGCAAATAAAAAACTATTAGTGTTTGATGACGTAAAGTGCAAAGTTGAGCAAAATTATGATGTGTGTGGTCATAATTAGTGACACCAGCCCTCCATCCCTCAGTCTGCTACGATGCGCAGCCAAGTAATGTTCTTCGCGTCTGTGTACCAGCTAAACGCCGGAGATTCCAAGAGGCTGACTTTGGGGTTGTCACCACAGCATGATTTCGATCCTGTTGTGGTACTTGAGAGGGTGGGTTATAACAAGATCACCCTCTCACTCGAAGAATGGGAAGTGCTCACCAGGGATTCGGACACAGTGTCCAATATGTTCACCGACAGCGACCAGAGCAGCATCCAACTAGGTCAGCATACTGTTTCATGCAGGAAAGTTTCTGGGGCGAAAATGTTGACAGTGTCCAATATGTTCACCGACAGCGACCAGAGCAGCATCCAACTAGGTCAGCATACTGTTTCATGCAGGAAAGTTTCTGGGGCGAAAATGTTGCTATTTCACCACATTACTGACCCCAACAGCGGCATTTTCTTCGCCGAGTCTACATGGCGGAACCTCGTCGATGTGCAGCCAGCAGTGAACGCATCCTTGTCCAACAGGAAAAAGTGGAGCTTCAACGCATCAGCATACTACAAGGTGTTTGTGAGTGAGTTGGCTGACAAAGTGTTGAGTGACTATTACACATGTACTGTCTCAGTGTCGAAGTTAATGGATATGCACATCAACAACGTTCGTCCTAATCATGTGTCTTACAATTCTACAATTGACTTTGTGCAATTAAGGAATGAAATAGTTGCATACAAAAATTTGATTGTACTTAATGATGTATGCAGAATTGTAAACAGTGAAGGATAAAATCATTTTACCAGATTTTTCTTTTGTCATTTCACCTATCCTAATTAAATAATAAGATAGTATATATTTTAAAAAAATCTTTTTTATTTCGCCCACCAATTGGCGATTAAAAATACATTTTCAATTGCACACATATTATTACAAAATATATGTAAGTTACAAAGTTTTCTCAAATTATTTTTCTTGAGTTCTCGCAGTGGTGGACATCCTAAATCTTCTATATTGTAGCATACTTTCTTCCTGATGATTTTCTGTAACCATCGAGCCTTCTCCAGTCCTTTAACGTAAATGATTGAATCATCCTCATTGGTTATTGCATGTAGTATAGAGCACATCTTGCTGAAGGAAACGCCATCAGAATCCCAAGGTATTCCATGGTAATTATGTGTTAGCCATCTAACTGATGGTTCATTACCTCCACGCGATGGTGATGATACAGAAATACAATGTGTAGAGATAATTTTGTCAGACCGTGTTACACACACAGCAACTTCTTTGAAAATAAACCCACCATCCTTCTTCGTGAATCCCTGTGCGTCCAGGAAGATGGTCGGCATGGTAATGGTTGACAAGACTCTCTGCTACTTGATTTTATGTCAGCTTACGCACGAGACTTGTTAGAGGTACGTATTCTACAACACGATCGTGCAAGATCAAGCAGTATGCAGCGGTGTAGGCAGGAAAATTCTCACTGCTATCAAACTCGACACGAATGTCAACAGGCCCCGTTTTAACAGACTCGTTTTGATGTGAACAGTCAATTACGGCGATAGGTGCAGTTTCTATAAATTCTTCACGTTTTAGTAGCGGTAAAGGATGGTCTCGTTCGTAGTAAGACTGTTGGAATCTTGCATACATATCATACAACAACGTGGTTCGGTTTTTCTTAAAGTCCAAATTCATGTTCTCATATGGATACGCCACATCATTTAGGAACACCTTGACATTGGTAAGATTGCAGTTGTCAAAGATGTTTGCACTTAATTCCGCATTCCGTTTCCTGTTTGTCTGAAATCCCAGAACCACGAACCTAGGTTTCTCCAATTGTGTTGATGTTTTCAAAGACCAAATTTGAGTCTTGCTGATTGGAAGCAACGGATACTCCAACAGATCCCAGCTTCTGAAATTAATGCGAAGTGGTTTCCCACTGTCTACAATCTTAAGCAGCGCTAGCTTTTCTCTTTCACCTATTTGCAAATGAGGCATCACCCATGCCAGTTTGCTGATGGTGAATTTACTTTCCTGAGGATTTGGATTGGCTTGTACATATGAATTTGTATCGTCCCTAGCTCGAATCAATATTAGTTCTTGTTTTACATTTGCAAGTATCTTTTTAAAGTCTTCGCAAAAACCCAAGAGCATACTCAGTGGTATACATACATCAAAGTAGCCATTTCCAGGAGGGCGTTGCTCCCATCCTGCATTGATCAACACGCCCATTTGTGGGGGGCTTGCAGAAATAAGCGTTTTCAATGTGCTTGTGATACCAACATTTCTATTTCGATCAATTTCAGTTCCATTAAGTTCATATCGAATTTCCTCAAACAGAAAAGCGAATGCATTGGATGTGGTAATTGAATTTGTAGCTCCTGAACCATCTGACTTGATGAATCTTCCTTCCATATGCAAGTAGCTTTCGCATGGTAGTGTATATGTATCTTGGTTTTGAATCGGTATTCGGATTTCATCATTGTTATTAAATGTGGCTGGCGTATGCGGCTGGTGACTCAAATATTGTTTGCGCGTCACCGACTCGTCAAACTCCACACTGGAAGTTATGTCTAGCACATCATCCATGACTTTTAACTGTATAGCCTAACGACTGTAGGAAGAGGACGTTCTCAGGTGTTAATCGTTTCACTGTTGGTTCACGACTGACAGCTTTGCGTGGGTGACGCTTCTTGTTATAACGAGCGCCCATTCTTTTTTATATGTAGTCTGAGAGTGATGGTCTCTCCTCTAAAATCCACTAAATTACCGTCTTGATCGACAACTCTAACGTTGATATTACTGAGAGTTTTTACTGTGATGGGTAGATATATGACATTAGCGGGTACTTCCACAATCTTGTGCCCTGGAGGGACTGTTGGAAAAAACTCGTGTAGTGTATGTCCCAGCTTATCGTTGACGTAATTTCCTGTACATATGCTGCACTCAATTCTTATGGCGTTAATTTTGAAGATCTGCACAGTGTAGTCTGATGTATGAAATCCAGGCTTTAACACACGTTTCGAAAATCCGAGGAGAGATCCAATTGAGTTTGGTTTAGAGAAGTCAATTTCCACAGGTGTTTCTATCTCGCACTTGAGCGAATTGTTGTTTGCTCTAATTACTAGCTTGTCGTTTTTAGTGTGTCGAACCAAATAATTAGCCAAATCGTCAATATCGTAAGATCCTGTGGGTATGACTATCACGTTATTCTTCGAGTAATGAAATTTACAATTTGATTCGTCTATATTTGGAATCGAATTGTAAGTCTGAAAGTCAACCAAACCGACTGTGTAATCACCTTGGCTCAAATCTATTGGTGGGAAGTAATCACAGCCCAAGACTGAACTGGTGCCTGACAAGCAGAGTGTTACAGACATGTGTTATCTTGTCCAAGGTTCGTTCAAGACTGATGTCATACATTTTCATACAGGAATTTTAAACACAAATGTCCACAAACATGTGTGCCAAACTTCTGGGTGTTATCTTGTCCAAGGTTCGTTCAAGACTGATGTCATACATTTTCATACAGGAATTTTAAACACAAATGTCCACAAACATGTGTGCCAAACTTCTGGTGTTGCTGCACATTGTATTGTATTCTGTTCCCTGCAAAGTATCGTTGTAACTCCAATGGAGGAGGTAAGTCACCGAAACTGTCAAAGTATTTAACTACACCATCTTTGTACTTGATGTAAGCAACCCAATGTGTTCCAGCACTTTTAGCACTATCCAAGTTCACAATTCCACATTCACGTTCACGAATTTTTTGGGTAATGTGTCACGCATGAAAACACCACGAAAATTGGGTATGCGCAAACGCTTTACATGTTTACGTATGTCATCATCTGTCAGCGGCTGAACCGACTTTTTTTTTTTAATCCAGACCCATCTTTCCGGTATGGCTTCAAATATAGACCTTTACCCCTCATTGCAAGTGTCTCCATCGTTTTGTTGTGTCGTTTCTCCTCAGTCAACTGCTTATTCGCCTCTTTCGCTGCTTTAACAGCTTTGACGACATTAGCTACACCGCCTGCTAAAGCACCAGCAGCTGACAAGCCAGCAAATAAAGGTATTAATGGCAGAATACCACCTTTCTTTTTTTCTTCGGTTTCTTTTTCTTAACACCTCCGCCAAACTTTAACTTGGCACGCATGGCCCTATTAACCAAGAATGCCGCTGCACGTTCACCAAACTTTGCATCTTTAGCCTTCATTCTATCTGCAGCCCTCTCAACGAGTATCCGATCTGCTTCAGCTCTGTCTGCACCCTGTGCATAAGCAATGTCGTGTTCCCTGCAGATGCATCTAGTGGGTTGACACCCTTCTGCCCAAGTGCCAACCGTTTTTTCCAGTTTAGTACCGGGACCACAAACTGGTATGTAGGTATATGCGCCTCAAAAGGCATCTTGTCGATGAGCTTGTTTAAAAAGCCACGACCCTTCTTCTTCCTCGTAGGAGGCATTGTTACCAACTAATATACTTTAGTTGTTCGCGCGCCTATATATAGTCGGAGCAACCACCTAACCTTGTCAATATGAAGTTTGTCAAACAGCGAGACACATTGCCCGTGAGTAATGTTCATTCTGTCGACAACAATACTAGACGGAAGAAGAACGGACCTCTGTTCCCTGAGACAGTGAGAGCAATAGTGTGTGGACCATCAAATTGTGGGAAAAACCAATCTTGTGCTGTCCCTGCTGGAACACCCTAATGGTCTTAGATTTGAAAATGTATACGTGTTTTCAAAGTCGTTGTACCAGCCAAAGTATCAATTACTACGGAAAATTTTTGAACCCATTAAAGAAATTCAGTATTTGACATTTAGTGATAATCAAAGTGTACCTCCTCCAAGTGAAGCTCTACCTAATTCTGTGTTTGTGTTTGATGATGTTTCATGTGAGAAGCAGAATAATATACGAGATTACTTTTGCATGGGAAGACACAGATCAGTCGATTCTTTTTACTTGTGTCAGACATATAGCCGTATACCGAAACAGTTGGTTAGAGACAATGCTAACTTGATCGTAATCTTTAAACAGGACGATATGAATCTCAAACACATTTACAATGACCACGTCAACACCGACATGACGTTCAAGGAGTTTAAGAACCTATGTGGGTACTGCTGGAATGATTGTAAACACGGATTTTTGGTTATTGACAAAGACCTGCGACATGTACCATGGAAGATACCGCAACGGATTTGATTCATTTTTGAATAAATAGCTGCGCACACTGTCTTCTGACATCATTGCAACCATGGACAAGTTTGGGAGAACTTCAACGACACAGAATAAGAGAGTGTTTGTGTACCCACCACAGAACATACTTCTTGCGAAGGATGGTAATTTGGATTGCCAGGGTAAAGTACTCAAACGTGTAGCCAAGCCCGTCAGAGACGATGATGTTGCAAATAAAGGATACGTTCAAGCCATGCACCGGGATGCCATTGATAAATCCTTGCGTATGGTTGTCGATATGGAGAAGAAACTTTCATACTCAGATGAAAAATTTCGCTTAAACCAGGATTTATTTTCCTTACTGAATGAATTAAAATCAGCAAGTGCATCCATCGTGGTACCTATTAACCCCACAGGTGAAGTGATCGATGAGGCGTATGTATTAGAAGGAGGGTACAATTATTATGAAATTCCGACTGATGGAACAATCGTTTCCATGACTCTACCAAAAGGCATACTCGCTAAACATAACTCACGTGAATATAATAAAGACATTCCACTCAATGTAAAACAACACGATAAACTTAGCTTCCATGTTAAAACGTCCGACTCCCATGTATTAGCCGAACTGAGAAAGCCGCACCCTGTCAATCTCAATGTGAATGTATTTTTCAAATATAAAATAGTACAGTAAACACACACAAGCTTCATTCGGTGTGTAAACATGGACCAACAACAACCAAACGTGGTATCATAAAGGCCCGCAATGCAATTCGACGCAAGTTACTCGAGCTGAAGACGGGCCAAATTGACTCTGAGAGATTCTTCAAGGATTCATTAAGACCTGTGACAGATACTATGGAAAGAGTTTTCTTACCTCAGCGACATATACAGCAGCAGCAGTCTCCTCTCTTGATCAAAGATATCTTGAAGTCACTTGGTCGAAGTGATCGAGATTATGATTCTGTGTATGGTGTTCGATGGAAGAATGATTCACTAATGATTGGAAACTCACCTGTTACTATTGATGAAAATGTGATTGTAATCGATGGTGATGAATGAAAGAACTAGAGGATTAATGGAGTTGTTGTTTTTGAAAAACCCAAAACAGTATACTGTCAAGACTTGAAAAGCTACTTTGAAATATTAAACAACACGAGTGCCCACAGAGTAAAATTTAGTCCATCTGGTAATATTCTGAAACCAGCTACCAATATTAAGTATAAAACCATAATCTCTAAAATTGTCAGTCAGTCTGGTTCTGGTCTTCTTCCCATGAAGGAATATGTGTATTGGGACGATCCGAATGAACTCGTTGAAAGATTGAAGTTACTTACCGCATCGACATCAGCAGGACATACGGCACACTCCAACGAAATTTTATCAGTGGTTGAAGAACTTCGTGAAAGAAACATTATATTGTAACATGGGATCAAGTTGTGGCTGAACTCCATCGACCAGCAAGAAGAAATTTCCCAAGACGTCATGTAGTAATCAAAGGACTCGATGATCTGTGGCAAGCTGATATTGTAGAAATGATCCCATACTCTCGTAAAAAAAGTGGCTACAAGTATATACTGATGGTGATTGATACTTATTCAAAGTATGCATGGGCAGTACCCCTCAAGAACAAGACAGCTAGTGTGGTTGCTGATGCTATGAAGAAAATACTAAGGTGGTCGTGTACCTAAAAACTTACAGACTGACAACGGAAAAGAGTTTTACAATTCCAAGTTCAAGAATCTCATGACTAGCTATGGTATTAATCACTACTCAACATATACCATCTTAAAGCATCAATAGTTGAACGATTAAACAGAACTATTAAGAATGCAATGTGGCAAGAATTCAGCAGGCGTGGCTCACATCGGTGGATTGAACTTCTTCCTCAGTTAATGTCAAATTATAACAACAAGTGGCACAGCACCATCAAAATGAAACCTTGTGATGTAAAGGACAACTCTTTACTTTCAACAGTGTACTTCCGTGTGAAGACTACCACACCAGCAAAATTCAAAGTTGGTGACCATGTCAGGATCAGTAGGTTTAAAGAAAAGTTTGACAAAGGCTACCTGCCAAACTGGTCAACTGAAGTGTTTACCATCAGAAAAGTGAAATTATCAAATCCTGTAACTTATTTACTTAAAGATTATCAGGGTAAAGATATTGCAGGAGCATTTTAACCAGCAAGAATTACAATTAACAAAACATCCAAGTACATTTCTTGTTGAACGAGTAATAAGGAAAAGGAAGAATATGGCATTAGTGAAGTGGTTGGTTTTGATAAATCACATAACACATGGATAAATGTAAAAGATTTATTTAAATTATGATTCTTCAATAAATATCAGTACAACATATATTTGTTGTTTTTTTTCTCTCCTCACCATATCTTAAGAGACTATTTTTTACATTTTCTTTGACAATATAGAGTCTATTTTACAATATAGAGATCATTTTACAGTACATGAACTAATACTAAGTACAGTGCACTGACAAAAACCCCAGAGAAAATATGACACTATTTACATTATACAGATGAACAACACTTCATCAATTACACGTCATGATCGACATTAGACACTTCTTCAACACCTATTTACATGTCATGATCAGCATTAGACAACTTCATCAATTGATATTTACACGTCATGATAGACAGATGATCAAAACTTTACTATTTACAATTAATGATATTCACAAATATTTACAACACAACCCACCCTCCAGTGCACTGTAAAATATACACGGGATAAACGCTATATTTAATCTTCATTCATACATATATTTTACAAACTCATTCACTCTCTGGTACAGACTTATGCCCCCAAGGTAGGGTCCCAATCCCGTCGGGGTAAATATAGCGTTTATCATCCAATCTAGACAGACCAGCTTGGATACTTCAAAAGTTGTTTACTATATGGAGATTTGATGCAAATCGGAGTTGTGTGTGGCGCTTCTCTTTGACACCATGTAAACAGTCAATATAATCTTGTATATTAAGTTTTTTTGTTACTGTGCGCCCCAGACCCTTGGCCCGTCTTGAGGTCTGGTTAGATTCTAGTCCGGAATGAATACATTTTCGACCTTAGACCCGCAAAACTCAACAATCAGGGAACCATTCGCCTCATCTTTCATAACCCCAACAACCTTTTCGTTATAGGGTTCTATATTGAAACGATTGTTGGTTTTATATCCAGACCGTGTCGAATTCCTCCCTGTTGCGTTCATTACTTCATACGGATCACAAACATTCACCAATAGATGAAACTGTCCTGTGTCCATATAAAGTAATTTCGGGCGTATAAACTGCGGAATGGCAAATTCATAGTGAAATCGATACATCCGCAGTTTAGACAGATCGAGAAATGCACATCCCGACGTAGACTGGCTTGTTGAAAAAGTATCTTAACTTTCGACATCTCCAGAGCCACAAAGTCTTTCTCGAAATAGTCCATTCGTTTAAAGTGTGGTGAGCCACATGCTTGCGGGCACCGCGGCGGCCCCGGCCAACCTGTACACAATTTCACGTCGCGGTGTTTCTAGGTTCTCCATTGTTTTGCCGAAATTGAATTATTCATTAATTTGAAAAAGTCTCTCTCAAATTCTGATGTTGCCGACTGACGAGAAACGCGTGTTGAGAGAGATATATTCTTTCAAACCACGGGTGACTGGTTGAAAGATATTACCCGATGAACCGTGCCCAACTTCACCCCCAAGCCTACACATTGTTGGAGGACTCGGTAATGGAGAACATACCGAACCTTATCCTCCAACGTAGTCATCAGCTTGGGGTAAGTAGATCCAGGGGCAGCTTTGTGGTCTGGACATGGGCGGTAGGTCTGCTAGAAAGTCGTGTATATGCCAGGGAATCGTCAAGTCTACCTCTAAACGAAACCCCTAGGTGAGTCGGCTGCTACGCTCATGATGTCTATGCATGCAATCTGCTCGGCCGATAACCATTGAAACCCTCCAGAGGGTAGATACTCTGACATGGCCCAGCCGTACAAATTGTTTACATCAAAATACATGATGAAATTTTCAGGTGAGTTGTGGTTGTACTCCGTCATGTACCGGTTATTTGCCCTGGCATACCTATGGACGCACTGGCAAATACCACCACGAGTTCCACGTTCGAAAAAAGAGAAGCATGTCAACATCTGTCAGAAGATCCAGCTCGACACGTGTTCTCTTTAACATAGCCTGCCACGAAAGGCCTGGAGCTGTGTAATAGTGTGCGGGGTCCAGGGTGTACATCTCCAAACATACACTCCTAAATTTTTCAAACAGATCTGCAAGTAGCCGTACATCTGTCCCCATGTACAGACTTGCATATTCTTCCAAGTTTTTGATCTGGAAAATCCGCCACACTTGTGTCGCGTGCTCGTAATCTTCATCAGAAATGTCTGACTCCGACAACGAACTATAAAATTTAGACTTTGGAGGGAGCGTGGCCTCTTTGAGCTTGTCCATTGAATCCATATATTCGTATGGAAAGACTCCTTTTCGCTTAACTAATTGGAACTTCTCAGGGTCCGTAAAATACGCACTGGTAATGCCCATGAAACGGTCCTCAAGGGTTCCAACCAGTTTATCTAACGAGGACTGCATGAAACGGTACGAGTCCAGGAACCGCAATTTAATTGATGTACCATTAATCTTTTTCGAAAACGAAATGTAACGTTCAGTGTTGATGGGTAGGACATCCATCCCATCATAATCGAGGTGTGCTAAAGCCTTAACAATAAAGTGCGCATCATACCCAGACAAATTATGGAAAAAGATGGGTATGCATCGTTGATTTTTGTACTGTAAATTACAGTTATTGTGTGCAGCCCCTCTGAATGCACCTGTGATGTGACAATGATCGCGAACCTTAACGGCCTCTGGTGCAAAGCCATCACCACAGATGTGGCATACCGTAGCACTAGTAAATCGTGCTTCCTCATCAGCTGACATGTAGGTAGGAACAGCATTGTTGAAAAACCATATAGTTTTCGCTCCAGACACTGTTCGGGATGAGATGGTGTGGTCACCAAGTAATACACTCGTTTGCAGATGTTCACCGTTGTTGAAGAAGCTACCAATTGTATGGATCTGTGTTCTCAACACATCCCACTCTTCATGTGTGAGAGTGACTTTATTGTACCCAACTTTTTCGAGTACAACTACTGGTTTAAATCCCAGTTTAGGTGACAAACCAACAGTGAGCCGCTTGGTGTCACTGCTGTTTAACTTGTAGCTTGCAGAAAACAGGAGCACCATACTAGCCATAGTGAACTGCACTAGACGAGTGTCGGCCGGGAACTGACTGGTGTGATGGGCGAGCTATGACGTCATGCACAGATTGAGGTTTGTGCTGCCATCTGGTGGCGGCGCGGCGGGGAGGGGAGGGAGGTCCCCACCCCACCTCTATGACGTCATCGAGTAACGGTTAAAATTTTAGCTCTCTCTTCTCCTACCTACTATGGTCTTATCGAACTGGTGACAGATTTTCAAGTGGCAGCGCAATGTACCTCTGTCAAAGGTGAACATACAGTTTAATTTAAAGAGAAGTAACCCAGGCTCCGATTCCTGTATAACGATGATGTTGAAAATATAGCTTCCGAATCATCTGTTATCATCACACGAAACTAAGCGTAAATTGTAACGAAAAAGAAAATTACTGAAAAGTTCCCACTTTTCCGTTGCATTTCGAAATGTTGCCTGTCAAACGCATATTCTGTTCGTTTACTTGTAACATTAAATTAAATACTTTGTTTTCCTCGTGATTTATGATTCCAGTCACGACTTTCACTACATTCATTGCCAAAAAATATCCTCATATTCGTAGGGAGCATGAGAATTTTAGTTGCTCTGCGTGAAAGCTTGAGAGCCATCAGTTCAACTTTCTGGTTTGCTCCGTCTCTTGAGAACACGCAAGCTGAAGTTTGTTTCCAAAGTGGGGAGAACGAGCTGGGTGTCACGCAATTCTGCATTCCACAGTCACTGAGACTAAGCGCTCTACATGAGGAATTACTACAGCACGTAAATAAAATGTAGCTTCGTCGTTACCGCGACTATGGCAAAGCATGAAGTTAGACAACGCCAGATGAAATTCTGGATATCCTTCTATTCAGTAAACTAAATCATCCTGTTCCTCCATAATTATGAAATTTATCGTCAAAGATATTTTATCACCAAGTCTCTATCTCTACACACATAAATCTGTGAAAAGGCTGTGTGTCCCTATGTCACCGCATCAGCAGATTCCGATGGGGTTTCCAGTCCGAAATTTTATTGTCTAGCTTAAAAACTGCGGTAATCATATCACTCTAAGTGACCGGGAAACGGAGCAAAAAATGATTATTTTGGGCATAACTAAAAGAGACAGCTTCTATTTTAGCCTCAAAAGATTACAATAAATTGCTATATTTACCTTACTTTAAAGGTTACAGCGATACTACATTTCAAACCTCCGATGGAATCTTTCTGCTTAATATCGATACTAAAACTTGACTGCATTTATTTTCTCTTCATATTAAAGTACCTAATTTTCACATAGGTTTATACTCATTATATTAGTTAATATATTAATTTTCTAAGTGACATTACGTTAAAATCTACAGAAAAAAGGTTAAAACTTCCTGATAGCTGGAGGAATACCCGAAATAAGAAAATAGCTAAAAGAAACGAAACTTTTTATGTGTCAATTAGGTATTTTTTTCCTTCTCCTAGATAGTAATTGCTACTCCGAAAAACAAGGTAAATACATTACTCTGCATACTTAGATCCGCGCGGGTGAATTTAACGTGCCGACATGAAAAAAGACAAAGAAAATACTACTTCCGAATTACATCTTCAAATATAACGATAAATTCGAAATCCTATTCCATGTCAAACTTGAGATTAGTTCAAGAAATCGTTCATCGACATAAAGTTGCCATAAAACTGTTACTAACCAACAGTAACAAACCATAATAAAACCATATAGGGGGTGTTTTTCCGGAAATCTTGATACCCCCCTCCCGCCGTTGTGAGATTTGGTGAGATCTCGTTTGTAATTTTTTTAAGCTCTACTGTTCTTCAAGAAATTAAACAGATGACGGGAGAATTCCGTCGCCCCCTCCCCACCTGGTGCAATTTCGTTGTCCCCCCCTCCCTTTTCCTTCCTATTTCACCTCACTTAATTAATGCACGCCCCCATAGAAATTAAAGGAAGCGCGAAGGAGGGAAGATAAGTTTCTTGTACAAATAAACCTGACACAGTAGTTGGAGGGCGTGTTACGTTTGTTTGTAGAAATTACTATAAAAACAAACAGTAACTGATATGATAATGGAGCTGGGTTCAAAAGACAAGAGGCGAGTGTAGAGTGTTAGGTGTGTATATGGCAGTGTTCCTAAATGGTGGTCCGCGGAACCCTGGGGTTCCGTGGATGGGCCACAAAGGTTCCGTCCGAGAATTAAATAAAATGTTCGTTGAAAAGAGTCGTATCCGCACCGTGAGAAGGCTATCATGGTTCTGCTTCCGTTTGTGACGGCTTACCGATGCGAGACTGGTTTTTCAGCTTACGCTTATAAAAATGGGGATCCGCCAGAAAATGTATGACCAATTAGGGTTCCATGGCAAAAAAAATTGGGAACCGCTGGTATATAGCATACAATGGTGATGAGGCCAGGATGGATACTGGGCGAAAATTAAGATGCTCTTAATTTCAGGCTTAAGAGAGTCGGAAATTTTCATTTATGAGAAAAGGTGTGCAATGATTAGGGAGCGTCAATAAACTACGTGGCTCGGCCTAAGAAAAAGGGGGGAGGGGTTGGGTAGAAAGCAACACTGGATTACGTGGGGGGGGGGGGGGGTTCCGAGAAAAGCCCTGTAGCTTTTCTTTCATATTATTTGTCACAGTTAAAATAAGGTACGGAATACACAACAGTATGTAAATATGTATTTCCGTCATTTAATTATCTCCGTATGTAATTTACGATAGTCTGACACGATAAAACAGTACAAAATTTGTTATGGAATCAATATGGAAAGAAAACTACGTGCTACTTGAGGGGAGGGGGGGTCTAGGGGCAAAAGCCACGTCAGGCTCTCCCTTACACAGGGATACGTTGAAAGATTTTCCTCAAACAGTGAGTGATTTAAGCTAATATCGCACATGGTACAAAACTTAAAAGAAAATTCTCACCTCACTGAGTTGTTTCCTAAATAACGAGAATGGTGTCAATTTTTAAACACGACACCTTCCTCCAAATTACATAGATATATCTGAAATTTTTCGAGTGAATCCTATGGATAAAATACAAGTCAAATTCGTAAATCACCCAGATCTGATCAAGGGATAAAAATCTAAAACTATAATTCAGCACCATCTGTGGTAACCTTCAACACTGGACGTGACTCTAAGCTTCAAGAGTACGTTACTAGACTGGCCCTGGAAAAAAAAATTCATGCTAATCTTCAATCTACTTTCCGGCCTATCAGCAGAAAGTTTTCAGCATCATTTTTCTGCTAATTTATTGTCTGATTTTCTTATGTAAGCCACTGTGGTCTAGAATCGAAGTTAGTGGAAACAGCAACGTTGCCTCGAGCTTAATTCCAAGGACCCCACACACCGGAACGAGTTCCCACGACTCGACGCACTGCTCAGCTCTCAGAACAAACCTACTAGCACAGAGGAGGTACGCGATACCATAATTTGCCGAATTGTGTCCCTTGTGCAGAACAGATTTTTCTGTTGGAAACTATCGGGCTGAAATGAGGTTCTTTGCTTTATAGAAATAATATTTAATCATTTGCTTAACTTCGAACCAGTTTTATATTATTATTATTTTTTTAAGTGAAGAGAACACCCTCATTGGGTACTTCTCAGGGAGCGTGCATAAACCACATAGCTCCATTTTGGCCTCCTGTGAACCCCCCCACGTAGCATGCAGCTTTTTTCCCTTCTTGATTCCAGAAGACATTTTGTACTGTTTTCTCTTGTCACACTATTGTAAATTACATACGGACATAATTAACTGAGGGAAATAAATATTCACATGCTGTTATGAGTTCTGTTCCTCATTTTAACTGTGAAAAATGTTATGAAAGGAAAGCTACAAGCTACGTGGTCTGGCTCGGAACCTCCCCTCCCCCCAGGTAGCCCAGCATAACCTTCCAGCCAACCCCCCACCCCCCGGACCGAGCCACGTAGTTTGTGCACGGTCCCTTAGCGAGTAGTCAACCCACATTTCCTTGCCTTACGGCACAAAACACGAAACGCATCGCCTAGAAACTACGAGAGAAGATTACTCATTTCAAACTTAAAACATTCACTTCCCCCCTCTTCACCATGAGTAATTTTTATATATATATATATATATTTTTTTGCTGTCGTCAGTCTTTCGACTGGTTTGACGCAATCCTCCATCCCTTCCTGTCCTGTGCCAACCTCTTCATTTCTACATACCCCTTACAGCTCACGTCCTCAATTATCTGCTTCATATACTCTAATCTCTGTGTTCCTCTACAGTTCTTACCTTCGACTGATCCCTCCACTAACAAATTAACCAGTCCAGCATGTCTCAAAATATGACCAACCAGCCTGTCTCTTCTTTCCGTAAGCTTCTTCCATAAACTTCTTTTCTCACCCATCATCTCCAAAACTCGTTCATTTCTTACTTTGTCTGTCCACCTAATTTTCAACATTCTTCTGTAGCACCACATTTCAAATGCTTCAATTTTCCGGTATTCCTAAAGTCCATGTTTCGCTACCATAAAGTGCTGTGCTCCACAGAAAGAGTATTAAAAAGTTCTTTCTAATTCCTGGATCAATATTTGAAACTAAAAGATTTCTGTTTTTTATGAAGGCTCTTTTTGCTAGTGCTATTCTGCTTTTAACATCATTCCTTCTTCGGCCATCGGTTGTAATTTTACTTCCCAAGTAACAGAATTCACTTACTTCTCCTATTGCATTCGGTACTATTTTTATATTTAATCTACTAGTATTGGTATCATTTCTGTTACATTTCATCACTTTTGTCTTGCTTTGATCAGCGAGAATTAATTAAAGAATGGCTGTAATTTTGTTTATCTCCGGCAGTTTTTCAGTCTTCAAACAAATTTTTTACAGATGTTTTCCTTCCGCATGTTTCTGAACAAGAACTTTTTTGAAAATTTTCTCTAGGATGCTTTTCGGTTTTATAACTGTGTCGTACAGCTGATTTTTTTTTTTAAGCGCTAGTTTTGTTTTTCGATATCTTATTTTATTTACATCTTTACCTAGACTACTAAACTGAAATATTTTTCCGTAGTGTTTAAAAATACGTATTTACTTTATTTTCAACAGTTCTGGTTTTTAACAGCTTTTATCTATTTTCTTTTCCAAAGAGATTTGCAATCTCACCTTTCAGGCTGCTTCTTTCATAAAGTTGATTTGTTCTTCTGCTGCATCTATATTTTCTGAAAGGACTGTTGAGTCATC